>JAHREE010000098.1:6207933-6240899 GCA_033628505.1 Tringa tobata
CCCTCCCCCCAGCCCCCCCAGCCCCAGTTTGCTCCTGGCCATCCAGACACTGGATAACTCGACAACTGGTACACAGCTACTGGTTTTAACACCACAGACGCGTGTATTGGGCATCATATAAAAAGAGGGTACATCCTTCACGTGGGAATGATTTCTATGGACAGTGTTATGTCTGCACAAGGGAGATGGATGTTCCAAGGGGTCCTGGAGAACGTGGCTGTGTTCTCCAGCCCACAGAATACTTACACAGGGTGCTCGTGAGGAGACAGCGCTGCTCTTTGCCATCCACCCCCCCCTCCAACGCCCCTCGGCCGAGCTCTGCAGAGACCACAGGAAGGACCACCGCTGCCCGAGCACCTGCTCCCAACAAAGCTACTACCTCTTTGGTTTTTCTTTGAGCTGATCCGAGCCAGAGCCCGACCCCACCGGTGCCAAAATCTCATCCTTGTCTGAGCTGGGCCCTGAGGGCTGAGAAGCAGCAGCGGGTGATGTCCATGGGCCATCATGGGCAACTCGCCCTGCTCTCCCTGAGCTTTCTCCAGGTCTGAGGTGAGTGCAAAGGGCCATATCCTGAGACTCCTACTCTCGCCAGCTCCACCCGCATGAAAAGGCACTTAAAGAAAAGAAGAGAAAAAAAAAAATAACCCTGCGATGAGTAAAAGGAGAGCAAGTCCAGGAGAAGAGAGGAGGAACAGAACAGCGAGCACATCACGAATGAGTGGCTGACCCCTCTTCCAACGGGGCCCAAGAACTGCAATCCTCCAGCAGCCAGCTCCAGCTGCCCCACACAGGTCTTGGCATCTTCCCAGCCCTGCTCCCTCCTGAGCAGGAGCGTGCGTGGGGGCAAGAAGAGCGTGAGAGGGAACTACACATCACTACAGGTTCGGACCAAAGTGGAGATCGGTGGAAGAACCTGCCCTGTGGAGCTCACTCTGCTGGTGCAACTGGATGGGAGAAGCACCTCGTCCTGCCACACCAGCCTCAGGACCTCTGCTCCCGGCCAGCCCCAACACTCTGCCAGCATCCCCTGTCCCTCTGTGGATACTCCATCCCAAGCTCCACCAGGGCAGCGGCCTTCAGCTGGACAGGGATTCCAGGGAGTGGACAAGCCGGGAAATAAAACAAGCAGCGCTTTGTAAACTCTGGAGGGTCCGAGCTTGGGGTCTACAGAGAGGCCCAAGGTTGGTTTGCTAAGCCCACCCTGAGCCCCTCTCCGCTCAGAACTACAGCGTGCTTCGTATGATCTCCACGTCACCAGAGTCAGTCTCGTTTGGAGAGAGATTCTCATTGGAAATCAAGAACATTCCTTCACTCTTTACAAAGATTTGGCAATACACAGAATTAAAAAAAAAAAATAATAAAATCATAGTTACAACAGATTCAGGTTCATTTCGTTTAAAGGAAATTCAACCAACAGGAGTGTAAAAGTTATAATTCACAGTTGTGCATTTTAAGATATTAGTGTTGAAAACCTCACTTCAAAGAACTCTTGTGCAAAATTGTATTGACAGTAGAAACCATGGCTAGATGCACCCCCCCCAGCCTCCCCCGGCCAACGGGCCACCGTCCGACCCCCTGCCTGCACCCGGAGGCAGAGGGACCAGGGGAACAAAGGTGGCAGTGGGAGCTGACGTAGGAAGATGCAGTATCCTTTCTAGGAGTCAAAGCCTTGCCGAGGTCTGAGGTCAAAGTCCAACGATTCCCAAAGCCACCAGCTGGTGCCCTGACCGGCAGCCGTGCCACGTGTCCCCTACGGCACCGCCACACGGCACCTGGCATCCCAGCCCACCCCAACGCCGGGGGGGCAGGCAGCGAGGCAGAGAAGACCTGCTCTGGCAGGACAACCCCCCCCAGCAAGGGCACAGACTCAGACACCAGGGCATCTCCATCGCAGGAGGGAAAGCCAAGCCCCGGCCCCGGCAAACGCCGACCCCGAGCTGGGCACCAGGCTCCTCTGCTCCCCACCAGGAGGGCTGGGAACCCCTTGCATTTGTTAAACAGTAAAACTCTAAATACCCTGAGAACAGGGAGACTGGATTATTATTTTTTTCTTTCCCCCCTCCGGGGAGAGGACCACGCTTTGCTCTTCAAGCTAATTAGTAGTAGCAGCTCCTAACCCCTCTGGGTCAGGTACATATTTTCCACATGAAACACATCTATAATCAACTATTTTTATGGAAATTATTTCACTTTCCATTATTGGATCTGTACAAATGATGAAAAACAGTCATGCAAAAAAATTGCCTGCAAATTTTGGAACAGTGCAGCACGGGCAGAAGCAGGAGGTATTTGCTTTGGGATCACATGGCTTTGGTTGGAAAAACTGGCTTTTTTTTTTTTTTGCTTTTTTTTTTTTAAGGGAAACAGAGACTGAAACAACCCCACAGCCTGCCATAAGAAGCAGAAGTCATGATCCAGTGAGCAACCTCGTCCCAGAGAGAGAGAGCTGCCTTGACTTGAGCCTTCCCTCCCTCGGCAGGTTTGAGAGAAGGGATACTGCATCTCGAGCTCCCCGCCGCGCCAAACGCTCCCCACACACTTTTACATTCAGCAACGCTCGGTAGAACCTGGCGAGGAGAGTCCCTCACCGAGGACAGACGCGGTAACGTCTCAACATTTGGCTTTGCGAGAAAGGTGCAATATGGGCAGCTCCCCGGGAACGAGCAGCGTTGTCCTGGTTTTAGCAACACAAGACTAATTTATCTTCTAATGCTGGGGAAAACCGCACTTTTAGAAAACTCTAGGGTCTGATTTTGTGAAAAGATTTATTTTATAGCCAGCCAGGCTCTGTGGGATTCAAGGTCTCGGTGGTTTTGAGCCTTTCAGGTGCAGGGATGAGGAGGAGCAAGACCCGGGCACTTGACCCAGACTGGCCCACAGGGTAATTTCATACCATGAACGTCATATTCAATAAAAATTAGAAAGTTTGTTGTGCAGTTTTGTCTCTTGCTCTCTCTCCCTTGATGGTGGTGGGTCCAGAGAACTCCTTGCCCCGGTGCCAGACCCCTGAGCCCTTCCCTTCCTCCCGAAGCCGTTAGCACACACCGTGTCCCACACTTGCTGTCCCTGCCGGGAGTGCACAGCTTCTGCTGGTAGAATGGGCTGAGTATAACCCCTGTGTGTTTTATATTGGTATCGGGATCGATACTGGTTCTTTAGTATTATTAATGTTAATTATTTAGTCTTATCCTTCACCCTTACCCTAAACCTATTTATATTTCACCCCACGTGTTTCTTTGTTTTGTTCCCCATCTCTCCTTCCTGGGTGGGAAGAATTGTCTAAATGACAACAAATTAAAGTGTGTTTCTCAAACCATAACAAGGGCTTAGGGCAGCCCGTGCCGATGCTGAGCCGTGTGCTCTCGGCAGTGACGGGCTGCCGCACACCAGAGCGAGGATGGAGACTAAGGAAACACTTTTAAACAGGGCTCAAAAAGAGTTAAGAACAAGCTAAACGAGAGAGTAAGGCTTTGGGGGCCCTGTTTCCTCACTGGGTGCCCAAGTTGGATACTGTGCAATTTCTGTGCCCCCTTGTGGGGACTCCATCCTCACGGGTGGCTCCAAGGAAGAAGCACACCTCTCCTATCAAGCGGGACAGCAAAAATTAGGGCCGAAGGAGAGGGGAGGAGAGACACACGCAGAGCCAACGAACGGGCTGTGACACCACGCGCTCCGATTCCCCGCGGGGAGATCCTGCAGCAAAATATTGCACCTTTCCAGCCACCATTCCCAGAGACGGACCGTGGGAATTCGCTGCGAGTGCCTCCCCCGGCCCGGGAGCAGGAGAGACGGGGCCGACGCGCAGGCACAGGGAGCTCCGGAGGCTGCATTTGGGGCCTGGGGCTTCTCTGAGGGTCAGATTAAGCAGGTGTGAAGAAAGGAAGGGAAATGCTACATAGCCCAGGGGCCACGGAAGGGTCTCGAAACAGAGAAACCGCAATGCCTGATTTATTAATCACTCCAGATAACGAAGGCAACATTCACATTTTGTTTGAGACAGCACTGGAAGGGGAGAGGACCCCCGATGATTTTCTTTTTTTTTTTTTTTTTCTGAGGACTTTAAGACTCCACACCTGTGGGAGTGGGGAATGCGTGATGCACAACTGCCAGGGGGTGCCTCTTGCTTGCACCCAGTCTCCATTCAGGTTTTTGGGGTGGAGGAATCGGTTTCTGCTGCCCAAGGCAGGGTGCTCTGCACTGGCAGCAGCCGGGTGGGAGGCTCTCTGCCCTGCTACCATGCTCATCCCTAAAATGGCTGTTAAAAGGGGCAAGAGAGAAGGAAATGCACTAAATCCACTCAAAGGGAAGGAAGGCGGCTGGGAACAGCCTGGAAACGAACCTCTCCGAATCCCTGAAGTGCAATACACTCGTGTCCGGAAAGCTTTGTGAGTTCTTGGAGTGGAGAGGATGGTCCCGACTCCTGGGCAGAGCCCATCCTTGCACTGGCAGAGGTTTCCTGTCACCTGGAGGACGTACTTTGGGCATAACTGTAGCAGCATCTTTTGTGTTAATACTAGAGACTGAAGTGGGGAGAGGGCCTGATGCTCACTGTTATTTAGCAAAGCCTGCACACCTGCTCTGGGCGAGGTAATGGTGCACATCACTGCAGCACACGAGGGCCTGAAAGCTTGTCATTTCGGGCTGTGCCCATCACTTTACCAAGGAATTGTCAAGGAACATCAATTAAAAAAAAAATCACCCAGTTACCTCCCTATGGAAAATTACGCCCGGCTTTCATTTCACGAGACTGCAGTTTTGCTAATTAACTCCTTCCCCCCCCCCAGCATCATCTTCAACATACACAAAGTTTTTTTGGAGGTTACAAAACCACAAGCGTAAAAATGCTTTTGCCTGTTTTGCAAAGAAACCTTCTGAAATTTGATTCATCATTAAATACCAAAGTAACAACTCCTTCCCTGAAACTTAACTGGAAGAATGTAATAATATTCATCCCTTGGCCCTCCAGGTGGCTGAAACCAGAGATTCCTTGAAGCTTGCTCATTCTTAGGACACAAATAACATACAAGTACCAGTTACTAACTTCTTCAACAGGGTAACAAAAAGAACCAGAGAGGGGTGAAAAGAGGCCTAAGGACACTGGAGCCAATTCAGAAAACCACGACAGAGCCCATTTGAGGTTTGGGACAGAAACAATTTAAAACTCTGCAAAATACTTTTTAAAAACATGATCTCTCTTGAAAAAATAACTGGAGGAGCTTTTAAACTTCTCCGTATGTGTCTGAGGAGGAAAAACCCAACAAGGATCAAAAAATACAGATAAAAAATAAACATGATTCTACTTTGCAAGAAGTATTTTCATCGTTCTCAAGGGTGGCTCACCATTCCCAAAGTAGGCTTGGGGCTTTAGTCTCTCTTGCTCTTTGCTCCTTTCTTCCTGTTTCTTCCTCTTCTGCTCCCAGAACGGACGCAAAAGTCTTTGGTCTCAGAACACTGGATGCAGCACAGTGTTGCAAGCACATACTAACGGTGTTCACACTCGGGGAGGAGGCAGGAAGGAGCGAGGGCTGGTCCTGCTGAGGAGATGGGATGGGTGGGTTGTTGTGGGGAGTCAGCTCCTAGATGGCTCCTTCACTGTGCATACTGTGGTTGGGCTTGTTGTGAGTCACACAGTTCTGCTCGTTCAGCAGGTTTGCTGTCTCGTCCGGCAAACCGTCATGCAGCTCCGTAAGAGTCAGTTCAATTTTAGTGTTTTCACTGTCCGAGGACTGAGGTGTTTTGTCCATCCGGGATGCCATCAGGGCATTTTGGTACTGCTGTCTTGAGATCTGCTCCCAGAAGAGAAGGAAGGAAGGAACAAAAACAGCCAGTCACGCTTTTGTGTCTCCCGCGGGACGCACTGAGAAAATCAAGTGCCCTCCCTTTCCAGATGATCACACCTCAACCCCTCTCTACCTCTTCCTATAAAACATCCCTGAGCTTCGCAGGACCAGAGCATCCCACCCCAACACCACAGCATGGTGACACTTCTGTACAGGCTGGAGGCACAGCGCTCTGCTCTCACCACGCTGCTCAAAGGCAGGGACTTATTCCTATGCAGAGATTTTTAAATCAGATCTCGATTTCACTCTAACCATGCACGCTTTTAGGGCCAGAACCAGAGTTCAGTGAAGTCTTTCTCCCAGCTTCAGCGAGCTCCTGGTGAGGCTCTAAGAGTCCCTGTGGAGCCAGAGGGTGCAAGCATTACTGCTCTTGTCTAGGCCAGCAAACGCAGCAGGAGCTACAGCCTTATTCTGATACACAGGGACATTTGACTCTAGAAAAGACTGGGATCTCCACAGAGGTGAGTCCACATTAGCAACCCATAAAATCTTCCACTGGTTTCTGCTCATTGCACTCAGCAGAACAGTCCTGACAGGAGCTGGCCCAGAGCACAGCGTGTTACTGCCCAGGAAGCCCATAGCCCCATGTATCTGCATATGGTGGTAGAGAGGATAATTACTCCTGGATCCACAAGCAACCAGCCCCCTAA
The DNA here is from genome assembly GCA_033628505.1 of Tringa tobata. Taxonomy (NCBI): domain Eukaryota; kingdom Metazoa; phylum Chordata; class Aves; order Charadriiformes; family Scolopacidae; genus Tringa; species Tringa tobata. The sequence continues at coordinate 6,214,424 of JAHREE010000098.1, forward strand.
ACTCCTCCAGGTCACCCTTCTCAGCCAGGACAGGCAGAGGATGCACGTGCACCAGCAGCCCCGTGTGCTGGAACAGCAGTGGGTTCTCTCAGCAGGCAGGAAGGTGGAAGAGGTGAAACCTGTAAGTTTCAGTAGCAATGCAAGAGGGGGACTGGAAATAGAGAGGGTCAGATGGACCAGGTCACAACTCCAGAAGCAAAACCCAAGCATGCACGAGCAGGTCACAACCCTGGTTTACAAGTTATTAATTGAATAAATTCCCGTGTGGCACAGTGAAAACACTAATGTTTGGTATTCTGTCTATGTGTAAAGCAGAGTGATGCAAAAAGAGGAGTGCGAGTCTGACTGCAGAGACACCAGACAGTGTAGCATTCACCAGCCTCAGTATGAACACAGTGGGAGCTGGAAGGACTCCACACACATCAGCGTAAGATGTTCTGTACAGCAGATTAGCCATTGAAATCTGTAGCCAAGATCTTGAATCACTAGGCAGGTAATAAACATTGACTGATCTAAACCTCAAAGGCTTGAGCCATCAACCAATACACTGGCATCTGTCACGTTTTGAAGGCAAGACTGTACTCTCCTTTTAAAATTTGGCTACAGAATAATCAATTTAGTATTCTAGTATTTCTACTCTATTCCACATTCTTAATATTGAATTAACTTTGAGAGAAGTTGAGTTCACAAATCGTTTGAGTTGCATGCAAAGAAACCATGAACGTGCACTTAATTTAAGAAAAGCATCAAGGTCAACTTCTGGCCATGGGACGTCAGCTTCCCTGGAGTCCCAGCTGGGCTGGAATTGCTGCCAGCATTAGCTGTTCCTCAGCCCAGCTGGATTTCCTATCCCACAGGACTCGCACACGTTTCGGTGTGGGATGCACCATGCTGGGGGTCAGAGCTGTATTCATGCAGCAACTCACTGGTAGTATGAGACATGAACCTAACATGTGAAGTTAAGATAAAGAGAAATGTCCAAGACTTCTCCAAGCAGAAGAAGGATGACAGCTCAGAATGTTAAGATCAAGAAACCCAAACTGAAACCAAAATCAAAAGTGAATGAAATCTGCAACCAACAGAAAACATCTTATCCTTTAGAAAAGGGCACTGTCTGATAATGAAGGGTCTCCATTTCGGATGGCTCCAAAGGCCTCACAAGGATACGTCTTTCACGACTAAAAGCAAAGAGAGATTATTTTCTATAGTCTTTCCTTGAGGGACCTGAAATCCAGAAACTTACGTGACCGATCTACTTACAGGCCTGAGCGAGAGGAACAGTGAAGACAAATCAACGGACAACAGGTATTGGGAAAAAAATAATTTAAAGTGATTTTAAACATCTGCTTTCATAATGCCATTCCCTCACCGAGGGACCTCCCTTCCCCAGGCTCTCCGTCCTACCAGCCAAGCCCAGCTTTCCAGCAGGACCTTTCCAGCTCTTTTTTCCTACCTTGACAAACTGAATATCTGTGAGTGCTTTCACTGAGTAGTCCGGAACATACACTTGGAGGAAGGATGCATTCAGCTGGTTGTTGCTGCTCCCTAACGTTGGCGTCACTGCATCGATGCGATCGCTTCGGTTTAAAGAGTCTGAGTGATTCAAGCCGCAGGGCCGAGGCGGAGACTTGTTTTCGGCTGAGAAACGGGCAAGAGCAAGAGGTTTCTTAAATCAAGTAGAAAACATTTGAAGTCGCCAGTTTCAAAGGGACATAATAAATGGCAACGTTAACACAAACGAACTGCAAATGTTTCATCCACTCATAACTAGACATGCAGCTAAACAACCAAACTGCCTTGAAAAAGAGCACGTTCTGAGTCCGGAGCTGGTAGCTGACATCACTGAGTGTGCCTTAAACAAACCTGGTTTTGCTTGTGCTGCAGTGGACGTGCCCTGGGCACGGCTGGTCACAGCCCTTCAGCTGAGGAGAGCTAACCACCAGAGAAAGGTAATTTCCCAAGGCTCCCTTATAGAAGCTCTTCACAGTCAGATCATGCTTAACAGATCTATCTTTTCCTTTCCTTAATGATTTATAATCAGCTCCATACCAGACCTTCCACCCACAGTCAGTCCCAGCTAACGCTTAACCCCTTTTATTCCACCCTGGAATTCCACCTACGTATGCCCTGTTCTGAGTTAAAATAGGCATTTTCAAAATTACAAGAGTGATAGAGTCCTCAGTGGCTCAAAGTGCAGCTCTCGTCATGATTCCTTCGACATTTCCTCCAGTACCCCTGAGTGCTTCAAGGGGCAAAAACTCAACAAAGGAGAGCAAGCTCCACGTGGTACACGCCAGCCAGCAAAACAGGGGAAACAGCCCGTGCCACAGAGAAAAATCTGTGTCTAGGAAAGGAGTCAACTAGAGATGTCATTCTCCATCACTGGCCTTTAAGCACTGCAGGGTTTCACTTGAAAACCTCGCAGCCGTCCCCTGTGAGTGTGACTGGCCACGGTTTATCTCAAGTAAATGGGCTTTCAGGAAGCCACTGATGTTTTGCATCTCTAGCTTCCACCCACCCAGTGACCCAGAAGACAGGAGGGCAGAAATGCATCCTAAGAGAGATCCCAAGCCCTCCTGCAGATGGGCTGCTCCCTGGGTGCACGCACAATACATACCGACCAAAGAACTGTCTTTGGGACTTGTGGATTTCGGGATCTTAGTGCAGTTAAATTTGATGTAAACTCTGCTACTCGCCACGTGACCCCCATTCTCAGCTGAAAGATCATTTTCATATAATCTTAAGACACAAAGGCCCTTCAAGCAAATCAGCAACAGTATCCTTGCAAGCTTTTCAGATTCTTTTTTGAAGATTTTTCTCTATATAAACCTATTTGTACAATTCAACCCTACCTCTGCCACCTAATCACTATTGATATAATCTCTCCTTGCCCAAATGGGATGCCTGTCCTGCATCTCTGCCTCCCCCCTTTCCTAACCCTAACGCTTTAGATGCTTCCAGACGCGTGGCAAAATTGCCGTGTTTTTTACTCCCCACTTAAAATCAATCCTCTGATGTTGTCTTTCCTTCCATTTTAGAAAAGGGAAGAATAGAGGCTCTGACAACTTGGCAATTTTTCTGCCATTTCTGCACTGAGGAATCAGCGCGGGATCCTACGGCAACACCGAGAACAGGCTCAGGGGGAAGCACTCGGGGCCCTGCAAGGTTTTCTTCCACCCTGACTTGGCATCTCGAAAGCCACAGCAGGCTGCAATAGCTGCTGCCAGGAGCCAAACCTCTACCTACACGCAGGGCTTGATGCTGTGATTCCCACTGGAGAACAAGGACCTGTGGAGGCTGGGTGAATTTGTCCTGTCTTTCCCACCTGCGTACACAAAGCACGGCTGTGTGTGACAAGAACAGCATCGCTGCTGCTCAGGATAAAGGCATCCATCTGGAACAGCTTTACTCTAGTGAGACTTGTATCTGCTTTTTCTTTTCACCAGGGGTCTTACAGTACATTACTAATAAAAGAGAAAGACAGACAGCAACATGATAAAGCATATATTAACAAACAAACAATGAAAAGGGACAGGCGAAACTAAAGGACAGAACAAAAAAGTATGATTACTAAAAATCTGAGGGGGGGAAGGACATCACTTCTGGACCAAGTACAAGCCAGGGAGGGAGAAGAGAAGTTAATGGAGAAGGAAGGATACAGAAAGGACAGACAACAGAGAATACCAGGCAGGTCCATGTCTGCAGAACAGCCCCCTGCCAGCCCCCTAGCAGCCCAGCCCAGATCTGGACAGAACTTTTCTACCCAGGTTTTCCCATACTCCTCACCTTCCTATCCAGGGGATAAAGAGCACAAACCACAAGACAAACATCAATACAACTGTATTATGAATTTGGGGTTAAACACCAGACTTCTTTTTAGAAGGAAGGAGGAGCAGCAGAAGGTCCGAGTTTCATCAAAACTGGTACCACATTGTCATAGTGAGCACGCTTACCATATCAGCACCTTACAAAGGAGATTCTTCCCATTATTATTTTCCATTATTGATTTTTATTTTTTTTTAGTTGGGGAGAAAGCTAGGAAAATATGCTTGGCATTTATAATGGAAACAACTTGCAAGTGCAAAGTGTACACTTATTTGTAGCAAGGAGAGAAAAAAAAAAAGAAAAAAAAGAAGACCTGGCAAAACAAAAAAACTGAGCAAAAAAAAGATAATCAAAGCCACCAAGCTTAAAAGAAAGCCATCAGGTACTTTAATTAAAGCAAGATTAAATTTCTCCCCCCTCTTTGAAGTTTAGCAGCAGGAAACTTTAACTGGGCAGGAAAAAATCCCCTGCAGGGCAACAACCTGTAGTTTGTTTGGAATGTGCACGAGACTAATTTAAGGACTGATGGTGAAATACGTTTTCAAAAGTGTAAAAAGAAGAGGGGGAAAACACAGGAAGCAGATGGTGAAAGTTTATGAAACGCATGATATGTATTAATGTTTAGGAGATGTTTCACTTAAATATGCGTATCACTATCTTTTAGGTCTGGGGAAAGACATTTCATCTGAAAAAGAAAACTTCAAAAGGAAGAAATATGTTCACTGTGGCCCAATCTATTTTAGGATTCTGCTCTTCCTACAGACTTTCTTGATGGGTTTCCATTTTTCTCAACTACTCCGTGCACACAGTGTCTGCAAAGCTCAGGTTCTAACCCTTCCCCATTTCCAGGCGCTCAACCGCATCTCAGAGCTCTTTTGGGCCCAATTTGTTCCCACCTTGGTCTCTGCTCTCCAAAGGGATTTCTGTGTCAGTCAACTCCGTTATTCGGCAAGGAGTCTGAAGCAAAACGGGAACCAGACAACCCCATAGGAGGTCCCCCAACCTTCTGGCACATTCCAGTGCAAATCCATGCAGGCGGTGACTGGCTGTGCCAGGGCAGGGCATTAACCTCACTGAGAGAAGGCTCAAAGCTTTTGAGGAACTGGAATGGCCACGCTGTATACAAACCATAGAATTTACCCATAGGAGAATATGAGAATTCTTTCATTAAAAAAGTTTTCCTTTTATGGCAGTTTAGCAGCAGACATTCTCCTCTGCCAAATGCATTTTCTTCAGACATTTTTAAGCCTCAGCTTGGGGGAGAATACCTTCTTTTAAAAATCCTCCCTTGCTAATTCTCCCCCGGCGTACATACGAGAAACAAGAACAAGCACACGTTACCAAACACATTTTCTTCACCGCGTTTTCAGCTCTTCCCATTTTGATGACTCTCAGTTACCACAAACGAAAGTTCCGGATACCTACCTGCGAGGCATAACTCTGTGCTGGCCTTCTCCCTAACGAGCAAAGGGGTCAGATAAATACAGACTGCAGCTGACTTTTTATGGCATCAGGGCAGTCACAAGAACGTTGAAAATAGAAGCATGCGGATTTACCTGGAGAACCTGCCGCTAACAACTCTGTTCTGCTGACAACAAAGGTACGAGACAGGGACAAGGGAACTAGAAGAGGGAGAGAAAAAGGATGAGATCACGGACCAGAAAGGCGGCAGCTATCCACACTCGACAGGGGAAGGAGCCAGTTCACACACTGAAGAACTAAAACCAAAAGTGCAAACCAACTGTGAAAAAGTAAAGGGTTAAAACAAAAGCAAAACCAAAAAAAAAAAGACAATTAAACAATTTTAGGAATAAACCAAAAAACAAGCCTAAGGAATTACAGTGAGGTGAACAATTTTCACTTGCCAATTTGAATGGTTATCCATCAAAGTACACTCAGTTTTAAGCTAGTTCAAAAGGAGCAGTGGTGCCCACTCCAGTCTGGAAGGCAAAGAGTTAAAACAAACCAGAAAGCTTTCATGGGTGCTGTTCCTTATGGGAGTCAGACAAAAGCAGAAATAAAACCAAAGGACACTTCATAGTTCTTCAAGTTTTCAGGTAAATGTTGAATGAGGTTGTGATTCTCCGAGCCCCCCCCGTCAGGCTCGGTGCCGTACTGCTCATAGTTACTGCAAATCCCTCCCCAGATGGAGTTAAAGAAAAAAAGCTTCACTCTTTTGGTGGTTTGGGGTTTTGGTAGGGGTATTTTGTGGGTTGGTTGTTTTTTTAATGCTTTACTCTCCTGTTACTGATCACATTCCTGGTGAGGAGAGCAGGCACATGAAGTGTAATGAGGACACACAGAAGAGCAGGAGTTTTCTCTTGTCCTGCGGTGACTTATACTTCCCCTGAGCTTTCCTGTCTTCACCAAGCAATAGGATTTTATTCTTATGAGCTCACCCCAACAGGAAAAATCAATACATCATAAAACAAATTCTCTAAAACCTGGAGAGAAAGCCAGCAAAGCGAGGGGTTTGCTACTGGTAAAAGCCAACCAGTCAAAGGGTACACAAATGCAAGGCTGGCAGAGATTAATTTAAAATACTCCATATCCTTAAGTTTGACATGACCGTGCCTGACCCAGCCCCGTGCGAAAGCTGAGGGTCTGGGAAGCTCCGCACGCTTTCAAATCTGTCAAACCCCAAAAGGTGTAAGCTAGACTGGTCAAATTAAAGCGCACATAATTAAGGAAGAATTAGTCCTGCCTGTAAAAGTGAGCTCGCGCATCCAAGAGAACTGCTGTTGTCTGCAGAGTGTAATAAAGCTACATTCATAACCTACAAAATCATTTTCATTCCAATGTCGCTCGCTGCTGTACACACACAGAGGCACACGCACGTAAAGGGAGTGCTCACGAGGGTACAATTAAAACAAGCTGCCTCTCAAGTCGAACATAAACCCAGAAGGATCTGATTTCAGCATGAGAAAGGTCCCTCCCTGAAGCTGAGCAAGTGGCTTTGGGTCAGCAGATGGCCAAAGCCAGTACCAGCACCCCAGCTCTCCCCAAAGGGGCTGTGGGTTCCCAGCTGAGGTTGAGGTCTTGGTGGTGACACCGCTGGCACCGAAATACGTCCCCAAATGCTGGAATACAGCACTGGAGCCTGCTCTTGGTGGATTATAAAACATTCCCCCCAATCTGCGTCTGTGAGGTGGTGGCTTGTGTGGCTACTGCTTGTGTGGCTACTGCTTGTGTGCCGGGAATTGGCTCACACCTGGGTGGGAACGGGCTCACACCGTGGCCTCAGACTCCAGTCCTCCTCCCTCGCCGATTCCTTGGTTATATTTCCACACACGCTGGCAGGAGCAATCGCTTCTCATGCACAGCTGCCCTCCTCAGGAGGAGGAACAGGACCGGTAAAGCCAACTATCACCAAACTAACGGGACTTTAGTACTTTGCACCACTAGATGTCCCTCTGCCACTAATGAGTTATTCCCCTTAATTCAATCCGTTGTCCTTTGGTACCAAACACATCGCTCCCTGAGGCTCGCATCCTCCGGGAACCAGCCATCGGCTGCCAGCCGTTGGGTCTTGGAGTCGGTGCCACCACCGGCCCGAGCCCTTCCCAGGGATGCTGTGCCAGACAGGCACTTCTGCTGGCGAGGAGACATCCTGGACATCAGCCCCACGGACACGGCGGGGGGAAGCCCTGTCCACAGGGACGGGGCAGGCACGTGCGGAAGCGCGTTGCAGAAGCAGAAGGTGAGAGGACCTACCTGGCGATGCTGTGAGGGCCATCACCCCATAGTAGGAAAAAGCACCAGCTTCAAACTTCATCCCCTCTTTCCCAGCCTCCACTTCCACTTTCCCCTGTTAAGGAAAAGGAGAGAGAACTGCAATTAAAAGGGACCGAAGGTCTCGAGGCACAAGACCAGACCGGAGCCCTGAAAGCTGGTTCTGCCTGATGTTCCTAAGCAGTGTGATGGTCCCTGCAGTTTGTAACGGTGCCTGAACAGGGACGGACCCTGGAGGGCAACACAGCAGCTATCCTGGTTCTTCGGTGGCCTGTGGCCAGCCTAAGTCCCTGCAGAGGAGCAGGATCACCCCAGCGCTTCGGTGCGGTACCCTTGCCCTGCTCCGAGTGCTGCCAGGCTGCCTTCCCTCCACACAGGTTAAAAATGCTCCTCCAGTATCACAACACGCTTATATGTAGCACAGCCATCTGGGGGCTTGAGACACCTTGACAATTTAGGTCACAGCTCACATCCCTCTACAACAACCTAGGAAAGGGAGTTGGGAGTCAAGACGCGAGGAGGCTGGCTGCCTTCACCGATGGGATTCCCACAGAAACAAGGCCCTTATTCCTGAAGGAGCAGCCTTGGGCCTACTTTGGTTTTCTTGGTTTCTAGCAGTTTTACATATTCCAGCACCTTTAACTTAAGATCCTGCTCTTTCAAGAGGTATCACCTAGAAGGACCCTCAGTGCTTCCCACACAAGTGTACCCATTTCTGATAGAGGCCGAACCAAATGTTTAACACCACATCGTACAAAGGACTCTAGAACAGAACCCACCACACCAAACGTAGCTGTAAACACAATCACAGAATCCCAGAATGATATGGGGTTGGGAAGGGACCTCTGGAGATCATCTAGTTCAACCCCCTGCCAAAGCAGGGCCACCCAGAGCAGGTTGCACAGGAACGTGTCCAGGTGGGTTTGGAATGTCTCCAGAGAAGGAGACTCCACCACCTCTCTGGGCAGCCTCTTCCAGGGCTCTGCCACCCTCAAAGGAAAGAAGTTCCTCCTCAGGTTTAGGTGGAACTTCTTATGGTCAAGTTTGTGCCCGTTCCCTCTTGTCCTGCCCCTGGGCACCACCAAAGAAAGACTGGCCCCATCCTCTTTCCCTTTATGTATTTATAGGTGTTAGTCAGATCCCCCCTCAGCCTTCTCTTCTCCAGACTAAAAAGACCCAAGCCCCTCAGGCTTTCCTCGCAGGAGAGATCTTCCAGGCCCCTAATCATCTCTGTAGCCCTCTGCTGTACCCTCTCCAGCAGTTCCCTGTCCTTTTTGAACTGGGGAACCCAGAACTGGTCCCAGTGTTCCAGATGGGGCCTCACCAGGGCAGAGCAGAGGGGCAGGATGACCTCCCTCCACCTGCTGGTCACAATCTTTCTGATGCACCCCAGGATGCCATTGGTCTTCTTGGCTACAGGGGCACACTGCTGGCTCATGGTCATTCTGTTGTCCACCAGGAATCCCAGGTCCTTTTCCTTAGAGCCAAACATCCAGTAAACATCCCAGCTACTTTGGTATAACTGGCTTCTTAGTGGTGCCTGGTTTCACGTCCATCTATCCTTACTGGTAGCGCTGAGTTACAGCACACCACGTCAGACAGAAGAAATCTCATGCAACTTCCAGGCTGAACTACACAAAGCTGGGATTTCAAACAAACAACCAATTACCTGCAATGCTTTCCCTCTGGTTAGACTGGAAAGGACAGACAGACTGCCCACCCCATGTGTAATAAATAGACTGAACATCAACTGGACACCATTGAGCCAAAATGAGTCCAAAAGGTAGATTTTATTTCTGTGTGTTCATTTCATTAAGGGCCATATAAAATAAATAATCACACCTTTATCTTTGTAGTACTGCACTCGAGCAGAAAAATGTGAAAAATGAACTCGACTTGCATGAGCCTTGACACCAAGTCAGTTTGTCTAACTGTCCCAGGTGAGAAAATCCACAAAATCTACCTAGCAGGAAGAGAGTGCCTGGCTCACAAATCCACTTTCCCCCTATCACAAGCAACAACTTTATATAATCCCTTTTAAAAGCAATTTCACTCCACAACACAAATAAGTAGCTTATCTGTTCACTGGAAGCCTTCCAAAAGGTACGACTTCATCACCCAGGGACAGTCTGGTTATGAAAAGAGCTCTCAACCTACTTACAGCTGGTAGTTACTCACCAGCCAAGACCAGGTCTCCAAAACACATACAGACCTGGCCTTTCATCTTCACATACAGACAGTCTGGAGGCAGTAGCTAAATCCAATCTAGTAACTAGCAGTAGGACTTGAGTTTCAGTTCCAAGACCATTGCTCTACCAGCACATGCAGCACTGCCAAGCTTCCCAGTGGTGGCCATATGAAGACCAGGTGTGCTTGGCCATTACCAAGGCCCCACGTGGAGTACTGTGTCCAGCTTTGGAGTTCTCAACACAGGAAGGACATGGACCTGTTGGAACGGGCCCAGTGGAGGGCCACGAAAATGATCCAAGGGCTGGAGCACCTCTGCTGTGAGGACAGGCTGAGAGAGTTAGGGTTGTTCAGCCTGGAGAAGAGAAGGCTCTGGGGAGACCTTCTAACAGCCTTCCAGTACCTGAAGGGGCTACAGGAGAGATGGGGAGGGACTCTTGATCAGGGAGTGGAGCCACAGGACGAGGAGTAATGGTTTTAAATTGAAAGAGGGGAGATTTAGATGAGATACTAGAAAGAAATTCGTTACTATGAGGGTGGTGAGACCCTGGAACAGGTTGCCCAGAGAAGCTGTGGCTGCCCCATCCCTGGAGGGGTTCAAGGCCAGGCTGGATGGGGCTTGGAGCAACCTGGTCTGGTGGGAGGTGTCCCTGCCCAGGGCAGGGGGGTTGGAACTTGATGATCTTTACGGTCCCTTCCAACTCTAACCATTCTATGATTCTAGGATTCAGAATTCCCCGTGCATGCTATTAGATGTGCTCTGCCCTGTTTAAATGCATGCACATGTCATCGCTGGTTTTCCACTGTTTTGTATTCTAACAGGAATTTTGAGAAAACACAATGACAAAAACAAATCTCAAACTGCTACAGAGGAACTTCCCCTTAGCTAAGAGAAGAGCTGTGGCAAACGGGTGACGTAGATAAAGCAGTAACTCTACAGAGATTAAATTGGTAAATTTAATACACAGGATATCTATTTAATTGTGTTCTGGTATGCGTTTACTGCAAAGGTGTTCTTGGTCTCTCCAAACAAGACATTAAGTCCAAGTCCAGTTAAGTAACAAAAGCAGAGTATTTATTCCCTCTTGATCCTTGCAGAACCAACTTTGTTACCATTTTTATAGCATGTACCTACTGCAAGATGCACTTTTCCAAATGCATTATAGAGCTAGCACATTGTGTTTGCTAAATATCTATTGATTGAAGAATAGCTCAGAAAGAACTGATTGTTCCTTGGTATCACCCATGCCCTCCATTTACATGTTTGCAGCATTACCTCATTCAGGAGCATTATCTTGCCTCTTGGAATATTTCAGATTGCAACAAGTCAGCACATTAAGAAAGCCACTAAAGAGCTACCAGAGGCTCCTCAAACCCTTAAGTTGAATCCACGCTATCATAAGCCAGTGCTTTCTTAATTGTTTCTCACTAAGAGTGTTTAAATCTTCCTTCCTTTTTTATTAAAGGCCACGTTGAGGAAGATTTCAAGCCTTCAACTTTAGCTGTGATGCTTGGGTTTCTATGACCAAAACCAATTTCAGTTATGCAGGATCGAAACATAAGCACCTTTCCAGCAAAATCTCTCTTAAAGGACTGGTCCTGCTCAAACAGTGCTAGATGGACTCTAAGTTTCTGTGCAAAGCTTTACTTCTCCATTCTAGTGTTTCTCTTAAATAACAAAACCTGGGAGATATGAGCACTGGAAGCAGCCCTGTACAGAACAAGTAGAAAACAGTCCTTCTACACCACAGGAGTTGTCAGAGATTGGAGCGATAGGACAACAGGTAACAGTTTTAAATTGAAAGAGTGGAGATTGAGATCAGATACTAGAAAGAAATTTGTTACTGTGAGGGTGGTGAGACCCTGGAACAGGTTGCCCAGAGAAGCTGTGGCTGCCCCATCCCTGGAGGGGTCCAAGGCCAGGCTGGATGGGGCTTGGAGCAACCTGGTCTGGTGGGAGGTGTCCCTGCCCAGGACAGGGGGGTTGGAACTGGGTGGTCTTTAAGGTCCCTTCCAACTCTGACCATTCTATGATTCTACGAGGCTCCAATTTAAAAGCACCCAAATGCAGTGATCTCGGGGTAGGGCAAGTGCCTGGGTGGCAGGGGCCGTGGCAGGAGGTGGCAGCAGTTCAGTAGATGGCGTAACACCCCCACCGAAATGGGTGCTTCCCACAGCACCAAAGATAGAGGCTTCAAAGCTGCACAGCAACGTGTCATCGCTCTGAACTCCCCACATCTCCTTTTGCAAAAGGGCAAAACGCACCAGAGAGAGCATCCTGGCCAAACTCCTATGACATGCCATTGTTTGCACCCCTGTTTTCTAAGCAACGCCAGCTGTACACCCAGATTCATTGGCATTGCCTACCCTGGTGATCCCTAAAGCAGAACTAACTTCCAACAGATGACTGGAAGTGGGAAGTGCTATCGACCCTTCACTACTGGTTTAACCGAGGCTGAAAGCAGCTGAGTGAACCCTCCAAGGCTGGCAAGGACATAAAGGAGGCAGGAGCAGCTCCCAGGAGCCACAGCTCCATTCCCATGCTTGAAAGAAGACAAACTTCAACCACTGGAAGCAGTATAGAGAGGGATACGTCAGGAGATGCAGGATTTTGCATGTATCTACATAATCACATGTCTGACCTGTAAAATGAGAACAAAGTAGTCGACGGGCTTGTTTCGCTGGTAGAGGTAGTGTTCTGGGGCTTTCTTGTTCTTCTCGTCGTATTTCAGCTCCTGGATGACGTTGGGATGTTTTAGCAGCCTGAGAAGGATCTTCTCTGACATCTGGGATGGACCAAAGGCTTCTACTTCTATAACACAAGATACAACTTGGCATTAATCTTCATATGCCTGGCAAGAAGTTAGCAGTACTCGTTAATAAGCATTTGCCTATAAAAGACACACAGAGGCAGAGAGATCCGTCATGGAATTGCAGGCTTCCTGTCTTTTGAGACTGTTAGATTTGTAAGGGGTGGGAAGGGAAACCCAGGAACGCCTCAACTTTCATTACTGAAGTATTTTTCAAAACAACCGAAAACCATGTCTTCATCTGAAAGGGAAAAGAAAAAGGCAGTCTTGCCTCTTTAGAGTTCAGAGTCACAGTTGTATAGGCTCATTGGAGAGTTGTATAAATGGAAGAGCTTAAAAACTGGGGCACAGAGAATCTTTGAATTGGTTTTTTCTTCCTCAAAAGGTACTAAAGTTACTGCATTTATTGCATTAAAAAAAAAATAAATTAAAAATCACTGTTTGGGGACTAGAAAGTTGCTCTAGATAGGTGCTCTACATAAATCCAAGACACAATTAGGGTTGCCACAGTTCACATGGGAAGAGTTACTCAAAGTGAGAGACAGTGCGGGTCAGTTCAAACCATGTGGGATTAATGCCTGACACACAGAACACATCCCCTATCCACTTGCTCTTCAGTGTTCCAAACAGGAGCTGTTTGAAGCGGAAAAGCTCATCCTTGTGTTAAGGCAGGGACCTCCAGATTTACACATGCAAATTGATAAGCTTTCCTGACACCTCATTTCAGAACAGGGCCGTTAATGACCCAGTACCTTTCATCTGCTCAAAATACTATTCTCGGTTTAGAACAGAGAAACCCAAACTGTAGCTTTCATCTTATTTAGCAGCAGTTTCACAGCCAGGCCCGGATTTTAAGCTAAACAATCCTTTCATCCACAAAACAAGTAGAGAAGTGGCACTGTAAGTCTATGGCTGTTGAGCAGGTGTTTAGGGAACTCCACGGAGTCTTGCACCGCTACCCGAGCAACGCCGTTAACGCTTGCCGTTAAATCCGCATCTTCCTCTTGAACCGCGTCCTTTCACCAAGGACATGCTCACGTGCACATGAGCTGCAGGAGTCCAAGCCTTTTAAGGAATTACTGCCCCTCGGCTGAGATGGGATAACCGATCACATACGTGTTTCTTTTAAGTCACAGAGGCAAAATAAAGCAGGAAGGCAGCAGACTAGAAGCATCTAGGCAGGCAGTTAGAGGAGGGGAAGTACTAATTTCCAACTGGAGCTGGCAAACTTGAGACAAAACAAATTTGTCATTTTCAACCCATGAATACGTGTTGAACACAGCAGCGAAAGACGCCCGTCTGAAAGGCCCATATGTGAGAACTCTTTATATGTCAAAGAGAGACAGCACGAGCAATAGGAAGATACGTTTTCCACAAGCTCTCCTGTTAATAGGTCTCATCTCTGAGGTGAAGGGACCGACTTTACGACGAAAGGCAATTATCAGCTGCAAGAAACCATTCAAGGCCCTGGCCTCTCTGCCAGACTGCCCACCCAAGGGCTAAAACATCAAGGTGTTCTGGGACGGAGACAACTGTCCTCTGAAACCTGAAGTCATCACCGGAGGTCACACAAGCCAGTCAGAAATCCATTTTAAAAAGCAGCGTTCAACCGCCTGCGCAGTCTGCATTAAATGTGTCGGGAGAGTTTTTCACTTGGAGTCAAAAAAGCCTCATGGAACGGGTTTAGGCCTTCGGGCAACAAGTCCAGCATCTCTTTCTGGAGAAGGCGCCAGAGCGCAATTACAGTCAGCTGGGCAGTGGTATGGAGTCCTCTTTGGTTTGTTCCCTGAGCTCTTCCTAATGGGGTGTACTTGCTAGTCGTTAATCTGACGGACTCTAGACATGCAGTGCGGCACTTGGCATTCATCCTTACCTTTCAGACCAATTTAAAGTTACTGGTCCACCCCTGGCAAATGTCTCAGAGGGTTCATGCCGACACTGAACACAGGAGAGGAGAGAATTTAAAAAGAAAAACACAACAGTGGCATTATTTGTCACCCCGCCATCCAGCCTCCCTTCCCGCCTGCACTGTCCCACCCACCTCACCGGCCTTTCCTGACAAACTGCCTCCGAGGCTCTGGCGCGACCGCAAAGGAAGGTAACCCCCACTTGCCTGTTGCCAGGAACCGGTGCATGGCCAGGAGGAGCTGCGGTGATATTTTAACCTTCATCTCGCTGTCTGTCTGCTTGAAGGCAGAGAAGTCCTGCTTCCTGTCCCGATGAGCTACCTTCTTTTTCGTCTTGTTATCGGCTGGGGAAGGGAGGGCGGGAAAAGAAAGGAAGGAAGCGATCTCTGTTAGAACGGGGTCCAACTCGATGGATGGGACAGGCCACCCAGGTCTGCAGACAGAGCCCTCGGCAGCACACGCGAAGCACACGACAGAAAGCAGAGGGAGATGTGCTGCAGGCTCGTCCCACTGTCCCCGTCCTGCAGTTTCCCCCGGTCTCTGTCACTTCTCTGTCACTTCAACAGGGGGAAAGTCTCTGCTTGCAAACATCTAGTTGGAGAGCGGCTCTGCGTATTACACCTGAGGTGAGCATGCATTTCTAGGTGGAGTCCTACTCAGCATGGCTAACGACTGAAAGGTGGTGTTCTACAAGACTATCTGTGACAACTACTTTTTTTCATATACGTTCCTTAGAAAATTCACAACAAGTACACAGACTAAATATACAATGACTTATTTCTTATGCAGTACCACGGCTTTCCTTATGCTCATTTCTTATTATTTCTTATGCTGTACCACAGGGAACTGCTGGAGAGGGTACAGCAGAGGGCTACAAAGATGATGAGGGGCCTGGAGCATCTCTCCTATAATGAAAGGCTGAGGGACTCAGGTCTTCTTAGTCTGGAGAAGAGAAGGCTGAGGGGGGATCTGATCAACGCCTATAAATACTTAAAGGGTGGGTGTCAGGAGGATGGGGCCAGGCTTTTTTCAGTGGTGCCCAGTGACAGGACAAGAGGGAACGGGCACAAACTTGACCATAAGAAGTTCCATCTCAACATGAGGAGGAGCTTCTTTCCTGTGAGGGTGGCAGAGCCCTGGAAGAGGCTGCCCAGAGAGGTGGTGGAGTCTCCTTCTCTGGAGACATTCAAACCCCACCTGGACACATTCCTGTGCAACCTGCTCTGGGTGGCCCTGCTTTGGCAGGGGAGTTGGACTAGATGATCTCCAGAGGTCCCTTCCCAACCCCATATCATTCTAGGATTCCGTGATTCTGTTTACAGCTACATTTGGTGTGGTGGGTTCTGTTCTAGAGTCCTTTGTATGATGTGGTGCTTAACATTTGGTTCAGCCTCTATCAGAAATGGGTACACTTGTGTGGGAGTTGGGTTTTGTACATCTTGGGAAGCACTAAGGGTCCTTCTAGGCGATACCTCTTGAAAGAGCAGGATCTTAAGTTAAAGGTGCTGGAATACGTAAAACTGCTAGAAACCAAGAAAACCAAAGTCATCAATTTAAAACGACGGGAGTTTTGAGGGCCCACAAGCAGTTCTGGTACATTGATTCACTGCAGAGAATTCGGGCAAGTACACAAAGAGGTGTAGGTGAAGCTCACACCGTGAAACCTCACCCATATTCCCAGTTAGGTTTTGCCAGATTTTGAGTTTTGCATACAAAGATGACTAAAGGGACATACTGTACTAAGGAAGCCACTGAGATGTGGAGTCCTGTAGGTATCCAAATATATGCTACAGACTACATGAGGCTAAAAGCGGTTGAGTTTGGGGCTTGGAAATGAAAAATACTGGTAACTAATAGATTTCCAGAAAGATTTTCCTAAGTCACATGGCTATTTAGATATTAATACATTTAGATTCTCAACTTCCCTGTTGACAAGCCTCCACTACAAGACTATCACAGATTCAACAGCAACCCTGTACTGACAGTAACCCACCTACTCTAGATATCTAAAGCTCATTCTGCGAGCAGTGCAAATCAGAAAATCAGAGATGCTTGTTCCCAAGCACATGGAGAAGAACAATGATGATCCATGCCCTTTTTCTTCTTTGAAACCAGAAGCCTCTTAGGCTTGTAGTACTTTAGCCACGACCTGGACTACATCAGGGACTGCGGTTTCTCTTCCAAAAGCAGGAATAGAAACCACCCAAGGGAGTGGTTACAGATTGAAAACAATCCCTGCTTTAGGAATATAGTCCGAGATAGACTTTATCTGTACTTGTAGTTAAAGGAAAGATGGATAGCAAAGCAAGTGAATAGGTGAAAAGTCCCCCAGAGGCTCTCACTACGTCCTACCTCTTGTAAGAGGGAAGAAGTACAGATGCTGTTTTTTGTGAAAATCTCAGAGAATGCTTTTTTTTTTTTTTTTTTTTACAATGCTGTAGCTGACATGCTTTCTCACAAGGAGCTCCATCATTGCTCTCTTCAGGGGGGCAAAAATCAACACAGGTACAAGTTTTGGCCCCGGGACAGGGACAGGAAAGCAGCTCTGTGAATGAGCTGTACCAGCTGTACCACCACAGGCTCCACAGTGCACTTCTGGGACCTGAAAACAGCATCACAACATGAGAGCCTGCCTTAAATCTTTCTGTCTGCATCAGTCATCAAGGTAAGAGACTCAAGCTCCTAATCAAATGACGGGTGATTTCAGTTCCTCCTCCTGTTTCCTTGGCAGCTTGTAAGGAAGAAGAAAGAAGAAGAAACCTTCCCCCAAGAAAAACGTTTCACAGTGAGAGCACAGCCATATGGCTTGAAGCCATTATCTTGGCTTATTTTTGTAAGGGGTGCTCTTAATTGTTCTTCACTATCCAAACACCTTCTGAGCTTCTTGGAAAACACAGGAATCAAGGATTGGGTGGTGGCGGAAGTAACTGAATCCAGGCCAGGTATTTCCTGCCTATCCTTTCTACAGTAAGTGAGATGGAGACTTGGGCACTGAAGTTATCTTGGCATGCTGAGGTGACCTCTGCTTACAGAGCGCAGTGATGCTGCTTGGTTCTGCGACATGAACAATGTGCTGTGCGAGCAATACCCTAAATATAACTTCTGGTGAGATATCAACAAAAATTCTGAACTATCTTCAGCAGGTTCTGGGAATATTTAGACTTTTCCTTCAAATCAAAGGCAGCAAGGCTGACTGTGAGCTCCTGGGCTGAAGGAGAGGTCTCTTCAAGAAGAGGATAGGTCCAAATACCAGTAAGGTTGTGATCCATCTTGTAATATTCCTGATCTTCCAGGCCTGATGCAGAACACCACAAATAATTGCACGTATTTCCTTGAAGGACCCAGCTCGGGCTGGAGATGGTTACAGAGCAGGGAGTTCAAACCTCAGGTCACCCATTCAGGTGGGCAGGGAGGCAGCAGAGAGAAGGGTGCTGCAAATGCCTCCGGACATCGTCCTGGGATGGGTTCTCATTCTCTTCCTGTGCTTCCATTTGTCCTTTTGTCTTCAGGATCTGTACTAACCAGGTTAGACATCTGCAGCGAGCTCCAGACCACAGAATGAGGACAAAAATATTTCATCAAATGGAAGCGTGGATCTGTCTGACACACAAGAACTGTACAAGGACAGAGACAAGCAACGGCTGGAGATGCACATCCACCAGATACTCCAGGAAAAGAAAGCACGATTCCCAGAGGACTAAACTCACTGACTCTGTGCCCATACTCAGTACCAGGATGCCCAGCCCAGGGCACTCAAAGGTGGCTGCCAGAGCCTTGCTCAGCACACACCCTATGTCCCCTTCTCCCCCTTCCCTGCGGTGATGCACACAGCCAGGCTGACAGCCTAAGGTCTTTTTAAGCCTATGAGTTTGTTTCATTTAGGAAAAAAAAAAAAAAAGGCTTAGGAATTAACGAACTTATTTTTGCCAGTTCTTTCTGTCCCTAGGTGGGAAAACCAGGCTGCCCTGTGTATCACACGTGTTTTGGCAACTAACACAAAACCACCAGGACTAAACCTGAAGTTCTAAACCAGCCTGAAATAGCTTCCCGGAAGGATGCGGTTCTTGCAGCCTACAGATGCTAGAGAGCAGGGGGTTAGCAAGAATACAGTCCTAATGGCCAACAAAGGAAAAGCAGCAACCTTGGTCTCTCTAAAGATTAGCTTCCGTTTACAGAAAACTCTGCTCTCCTGGCGCAGGAGACTGATGTACGCTCTGCCAATACCTGTAGGTCTTGCCAGACAAATTGGTGTCTCACACCCTTTTCTATATTGGTAGTTTCACTGGATGACAGTAGAAATACTTATTAAGGCAAACAATTTTTATTCCCGTAGCTCCCTGTTTGAAACGGGAGTGGTGATACAGAGTTTACCAGCACATCTATTTAACAGACCTGGTTTGACAGCTGTTTGGAAACAGGAGTGTCAGGGAAAGATGTGGTCTTCTCCCCAGGGAAATGGCTTGCAAGGCTAAAAACAAGTCATCAGGAGAAAGCTATTGCAGCTCCAGCAGTGCAGCTCTGTAACACGCGTGCCCCGTGGCCTGGCACCGAACGTCGCTGCAGCCTGGGCTTGCCAGGGGTCCCAGTGTCTGAGACAGACCCGCTGAGCAGCACCTGGGCGAGCGTGTAAAAATGCAACGTAAGCTGGTGCCTGCAACCAGATACTTGTCCCAAGTCACAGGCCATGGGACAAGAGGAAACGGCCTCAAGTTGTGCCAGGGGAGGTTCAGATATTGGAGATTGGGAACAATTTTTCCACGGGAAGGGTTCTTAAGCTTTGGAATGGGCTGCCCAGGGAAGTGGTTGAGGCCCCATCCCTGGAGGGATTTAAAAGCCGGGTTGCCATAGTGCTTAGAGCCATGGTTTAGTGATGGTTTTTATCAGAGTTAGGTTGATGGTTGGACTGGATGATCTGAAAGGTCCCTTCCAACCCAGACAATTCTATGATGATTCTATGATTCTGCTTACCTGCAGCACGCAGAACACATGCACAAGGGTGTGTTACGGTATTTCATTTGTAAAAATACCACAGATTTTACATGGGACAAAGCCTCTCTGAATCCATATGCGTGAAAAATGGCAGCATTCCAGTTGCACTAAGGGGATGATTAAACTCATCTTCAATTAGAAAGAGCTAAATAAGACAGGCCACCAGTCAAACTCAGGTCAGAATGGTGAACTCCACGTTCCTCAAATGGACTGTGCGGTCTGAGGCCAACACAGAACATACAGCTTTCTCTCTGGGGCCTCTGAGAAGGTTGAGAAACGCTCTCCCACCATGGCTAGGGCCACAGGAGTGCAGGACAGACGCCTGTAGTATGTCAACCATGAAAACATACTCCAGCTTTCCAATACTAAGAGCCAAATGCGCTGACAGCTCTTCATCGTCACACTGGCCAAGACGAACTCAGAGCCCACCTGTGCCATGACAGAAACCTCTTCTCTCCACCCCATCAGCATCCTCAGTACAAAGTCTCATGCTCAGAAGTACTTGGTCTATCCAGATGTTGATAGGTCACACGCATTTAATAATTTTTCCTGCTCCCATCTTCTTCTCCTTGCTCCTAACTTCTCTGCAAGCCGTAAGACACAGCAGACTAGAGCAATCTGAAGACATGCCACACGTTTATTGGGTATACAACCCTTGGGAAATTCAGCTGCAGAGCTTCAGCAGTAAGAGCAGCTTTCAGCAAAACCTGTAAATTTACAAGTGCTTCTACCCTAACACAGTTCAAATGGATTTTCATGGAAACAGCAGAAAGGCACAGCTCCAACACCAAGGTCAGCCATTTCATCAAATTTCACGTTTCCATCAGAGCAAAACAAAACATTTTTTTAAACTTCAGAGCAAAGGCATAACAACACTGCCAACATTTTTCATAAGGTCTACTTTTAAGTAAACACCTAGCATAGAGCAGATCAGTCCAAGGGTTTAAAGTTGGTTGGTCTGAGCTGAGCAAGCCAGCTTGGTCTTATAATCAACAGCGTCAGAGAGTTCTAGCACTAGATGGGGTTAGTAACACTGACATACTGATATCAACGTCAAAAAATGAGCTGCCTTAACATATCATGGACAATAAGGTACTTCCAGTAAACCCAAAGCATGTTCCCATCACTACACCAATTGGAAGTGGTCACAGCACATCAATCTGCCCAAATCCAGAACCCATCACATTTTCTGTGATCTCCGCAGCTTCTCTGGATTTCTGCTCTGTTCCTTACTGCTGCAATTCCTTCAATCTAAACAGAGGAATGAACTCCAGCGCTTCATAAAGAAACTAGAAGTTCATCTTCATGGCACGTAACAGGAGCCACCCCTCAAAATCTCCTGCATCCTCCAGGAATCTTAGGAAGTTTCCCTCTTATTCTGAACCAGGAATTTTCAACAGTAAAACCTTCCCAGGAAGGAGACTTTCAAATGAACTCATGTTCACCAGCTCTATTTTGTTAATCTAGGAAGCCTTCATGTAGTAAAATTAAATTCTCATTTCCTTGCCCTCTAACATGCTATTAATGGCCAAAGCTTTTTTTGTCCTGAAGAACAACACAGCATG
Source organism: Tringa tobata (assembly GCA_033628505.1). Classification (NCBI taxonomy): domain Eukaryota; kingdom Metazoa; phylum Chordata; class Aves; order Charadriiformes; family Scolopacidae; genus Tringa; species Tringa tobata. Next base: position 6,235,439 of record JAHREE010000098.1, read on the forward strand.
ATCTATGTGGTTTCTCTTAACAAACAGGGAAAAAAAACTCATTGAAAAGCATTATGCAATGCCTCTTCACTCCTAGAACCATGGAACGATCTCAAAGGTGATGAGACAAAGACAGGATCTTTTTGGAGTATAAAAGAAAGTCTGAATTAACCCTGCAAAAGCATTCTGTGGTAACTGATTAGTCCAACGATTCATTTGTAAAGGTTTGAAAAGAAATCGATACTAACTGGACTTCTGTGATTTGCATAGTAATTAGACTGTTTAGCATATTGTAAAACACAACTGTGATTTAGAGGAACCTTTGGGCACATAAATACTGGTAGAATACTGACCAGCTACAGAAAGTAGTTCAGGCAGTAACAATCTATTAGAAAAAGTAGAAGTACATTTGTCCCACGGTATAAAGTGTTCACTTGGCTTGGAGGGAGCAGAGAAGATGCTTGCATTGGCCTAAAAAAGGCGCTGTAGAAACATTCAGATCCCTTTCACGAGAGAAGAAAAAGCAAGCAAAACACTGCTGAACAGCGTTAAAGATATCTAGAATTATTATTTCCACTATTTCTATTACAATAGAATCTAGGAACATCCTTGTGCTACATGGGAGCACGTAGTAAAAAATAGCATCTGCCACCAAGTGATCAAAGTACAGATAAGAGAGATGAAGAATGACAGAAAGGAAGCCCAATATGCACAGGCCAGATTGTGCAGATGGGAAGAGAAGGAAAGAGACTTTAGGTAACTGGCCAAAGAGCAGACAAACTCTAAACTGGGAAAGAAAAAGAGTCCAGGTCTCTCAAGTCCCAGGTAATGCTCAATCTGCACCATGGTCTCCCTCAATGTATGTTAACAAGAAGGAAGGAAGGAGCTGCATTGAGTGATAAACAGGGGAATTATTTAGGACATCCTGGTTTTCAGCCCCGAAAAATGAGTGACAGAAAGCGACCATAAAGTGACTCCATTGCCCTTCCCCGAGGCTTGGTATTTCCCTGCCTTCTTCCTAAAGCACATGGACTACAGGCCCTTGAGGCAAAAAAGAGGTTAGGGGAAAACGTGGGAGGTCGTGAGCACTGTAACAAAAAGGTCTGACAAGGCCACTGTGGTGGAGAACAGCCATCAGGAGAGACCAAACCGTTGCAGATGTAAACCTTCTTGATGGAGGGGTCAAATAAAGAAAGCTGTCCTGTTTCTGAATTAATACAGCACAAAGGAGTGAGATGGCCATGCTGCGAAAATAAAAATTACTTTGACCACCTAAGGGATCCGCAGGTCATTTGACCATTGAGATTTTAAATCAGCAACTTGCATCCCAAAACACAGCTACTAGACACAACTGCTGACAGAGTCTTCCCTCGCATCTATAAACAAAGTGCAAATATTTCTACTCACTGTATAGATCTGTTTCATCCAGAATTTCAGACTTGATGATCTCTTCAATCACATCTTCTAAAGTGACAATTCCCAGGACTTCATAAAAGGGATCCCCTTCTCCTTCATTGTTTACTCTTTGTACTATGGCCAGGTGAGACTTGCCTGCAAGGAGACAGATCAGCAATTTAGACATTTTAGAAATTCCCAAAAGATCAGAAATTATAGCAGAATTACAGACACACGTTTATAAATAAAAAGGTAAAATGGTTGGTGTCAGGCTTCATGAAAAAAGAGGCAAAGTTTAACAGATGCTTAAAATCATCGTTTGATCTCTGTCTGAGAAATGCATTCCTGGCTCACATAAATCCCCCTAACCCACCGAAAGAGAACAGCTAAAGAGATCAGCGTTCCCTTTCTAACGTCTGTCCCAGTGAGACTGTCAACCTGGCACTGGGTTCATGATATTATCTTGTTGATGATTGTTCCACTTCTTGTCTCATGCACTGGCAGAGGAAGGCCAGGCTGGAGCTCTCCTTTGCAGCGAGCTCCCGAGGACGTTCTCCTCAAGCTTGGAAACAACAGCAACAATGGCCAAACCACAGAAGCACGTGGACAGGGTAGAAGTCGTCAGCCCACTCCATGAGTTTCTCTTTTCCTCCTCCCTCACTCTAAAATAATTTATTTAGACATGCTCCATGCAGGGAGGGGGGAACTTATTTAGGAACTGATTAATTAAAATATGCAAAGTGATAGTGTCTGACCAACAAAGAGAAAAGCGAAGACGAGATACACTAGTGGCTCTAAAGATCCCTGAGCTGTACATCACTCACAGTGTACTCTATAACAAAGTCCTTTCTGCCACAGGAATAATAATAATAATAATAATAATATCATGACCCTTTGAATCTGCTTTGATATCCCTGATTGCCAGTTTCCCTCACTGCCATTAAAAGCTGGACCTCTGTAAAGCCGCATAAAAAGTAAGATGTATTCAAAGGGTTCACCTCATACAAGTGGAATTTTGAAGTATAAATACAGCAGATATCAACATGCTTTCTGAACTATCAGGAGGTAAGCAACCTCGTCTCAAATTCTTTGCCAGTCCCCAAACCGATACTTATCCCCATCCGTGGAAGATAACCAAAATAGTTCAACTTTGCTTAGACCCCTTTATAGGCAATAACGTCTGCGTGTTTTAAGATTCAGATTATTAGACCAGCAAGCATTCAAACTATTCCAACCCAGACTTACTCATGGCTAAAGAATGAAAATATCCTGAACAAATTAGTCGAGGGAGGAAAACTTATCAACTACTGATATAAACATTGCATCAGGTCAAGTCAATTCACTTTGGTAAGTTTTTCACATCTGCTTTCCCAGGGACCCGACATAAGCAGTTAAAAACAAATTCTTCGTGAATGCTGTCTGTCGAAAGTTAAATTCTTTTGCTATTCCCAGCTTGTGATCATTTAAAAGGAATTTTCCAAAGCAGGGTCTAATATTAGACTCAAAATGAAGTTTCCATTCCACTTAGGCGATATTCTCACCAAAGTAACTACTGCATAATCTGATTGTCTTGGAGCTACTCGTTTAGATGCAGATGGACATACTTTAAATACCAGCTCCACAGCACTGCTGAGTCTTATCTTGAGGAGACCTTATTCTACAGTGAATTAACAGAAAGATGATTTGTGATTTTAAAGGATCAACACTCATATCGTACTGAAAGTCTTTTGCTGTGCCAGATTTATTTCTTTGCAAGACTTCCAGCTCTTTTTACTGCTCAATGAATAGCATTTAAAAAAAAAAAAGTGACAATAAAAAGATAAAAGATCTAAGTACTATTATCATTGCTGTTCCCCTACAATGTATTACCCCAATTACATCCTAAATATAACGATGTTCAAGAATTACTGTGGCACAAAAAAATGCCACACGGACAAACCAAACTATTGTTATTTTTTGCCCAGTGACAGCTCAGGTATTAGTATATTTGTTTTCAAGTCAAAAGGCATAACTCCTTCAAGAAGTATTTCTATCACAGACCAAACTAGCTCATTTGCACGTGCTCATTCAGATGCTAATTCCCAAGGATCACTGTTCTCACACGCTTGTAAGTGCCCAGGGTGCTCAGATCTGTACAAGTGAGTGAAATAAAAACCCCAACAAACAGTGCTATCGACTGGGGGTTTCTGCTTTGATCAGAATCACCAAATTACAGCTTCTACTCCACTTCTGCACTGCCTGTCATGAAGCTGAACTAGGTGAACTCTTTTTAACAGCGGAGTCCTGGACACATCTACAAGCAATGGGAGAGATTTATGGATTTATGGACCCGAGGGGCTGTAACACCACGGGAAGCTGTGGACGACTTTGAGCCACAAAACCACTTATGTGCCCTTTCCATGGCAGCGGTCCCCACCAAGAGTTTAGGATGATTAAAATCCTCTATCATAATCTCTGATTTTTAGGGTTTTTTTATTTATAACCCAAAGTATCGAGACCATTGAAACTTGTCATAGTTTCAAATATCATTGGACTTTTGGGTGCGTAGAATCAAGGTTCAGCCCTACCTTCATTATTAAAACTATATGTTGCAGAGAGTGTATGTGTTGAAAATGGATAAATTTTCAAATGCAGGCTGGCACTAACCTTTACTCCCTCTGGACTGTCAGGTTTTCCTGTTCCTAACTTTCACGAACCCATCACTTTATGGAGGTCAAACAAATTTAGGCCAATCTAACTGCATTGCTTCTACAAGGCTGCCTTTTGCTCCCAAAGTCTTCTCCTTCCTTTGCATGGCTCTGGTGCTCATGTGGTCACTTGATGAGACAGAATATATCTGAAAATTGTATTTCTTGGGTCTCTGTACATTAATTTTGATCCAGATCCAATAATTTGCCAGAAATCATCAGACAGTGGAATAAGAGTCAGCTCTGGTGATGGAGGTGGCACGAAGATGCATTCCCAGACTGGCTGCCCTCTCAGGCTGCTGCACAGGTGACTGCAAAATACCCTCCATGCAGGGGAGTAATTAAGGCAGAAAAGGCTAAAGAAAAAACCAGAGGAGTGCAAAGACTTCTTTATACCTTGTAAAAGAGCACAACACAGCATGTGCCCAACTTTAAAAGTGGCCTGTGAGTAAAATAATGACTCCTCCGAGTGCTTTAAATAGGAATTGGCTACAGCTTTATTCAAAGACTTTATCCGGCTACTGGCATTTATCATACTGTTTTATTCAACTGGGAAAGAGAGGTTTCAACTGTATTTTCCCCTGCTAAGGACACACAATACATATCCAACAAGAAGCTGAATAAAGTAAACGTCCAGGTAAGGAAACCTGGATTGTCTCTATTATTCCTAGGGCTTTGCGAGCAGAACACAAATTAAACAGAGAGAGCCGGTGTGCATGGAAAATATATAAATAATTATCTATACTTCACTGATTTTCTGGCCACAGTCTCTAACCACACTACATCTATGACATTAATCTTCCTTTAATCACTTGGTTTAAGCGTTGATACAATGAGATTTAGCAAGCAGGCGGTTCTGCAGCACGGCCAGATCTGGTGATAAAGGCAGAAATGACCTGAATGACGTGTCAGAAGCAGCACCAGGAGAGAGCTGTGGGCAGTGCTCTGACCCACGACTCCTCTGAAGCCACAGGCAGGCAGCATTTGCCTTCTGCCTCAGTTTCCCCCATCTAGAGCAACGGTGGGTAACACCAGCAAGAGCCCACGGAGCTTTACGTGTGCACAGCTTCAGGGACAACTTGTGACAAATGCTGATCTCTCAGCTACATTCATGGGCACTTAAAGGACCAAGAAGTTTTGCTAAGAGCAAACCCAGTCTCATCCCCCTGCTCAAAATCTTGCTGCTCAGTTTGGATTTTGCTCTGTACCTCAACTTCTGATTAATTTGTTAAGCTGATTAAGAAGCATGAAGATGCTCAGTGAAATCCTCATGAGTCAGTGAACATAGAATGAGCTCAAGAGAATCCATGTGATTGATTGACCATGCAGAACAGCACTGGAACAAATGCTTGAAATGCTCATTCTCTTATAATACCCTCAGCATTCCTTAAGAAAAAAAA
>JAHREE010000098.1:6245595-6313210 GCA_033628505.1 Tringa tobata
CTGCCTACCCTTCGACCCTTTCTGGTCAGACCTTGGTGAAAAACACATTGTGCCGAACTTAATTTACTTTGCTGCCACTTCCAGGAGTGAGAGCAGAGCTCTAGAAAGCTGCTACCTACCGTGGCTTTACGTGCAAACGAACTGAACCTGGCAACAAACTGGGTTCAGAAGCTGAGAAGTCACCATAGGTCCATGAGTAAAAGAAATCAGCAGGGAATCAGAACTAACTTGGGTAAGGAAAAAGGTCATTTCAACTCAGGGCTTTGCTATCAAAGTGGAAATCTTGGAGAAAAATCAGTAAGAGTTTTTCAAAGTAAGTAAATCGAAGTAAGAACATTTAGGGAGAGCTATTACTAGGTGTAGGCAAATGAGAAGAGTGAAACTAAAGAGCAGAGAGAAACTCCTTGGACATTAGTAATGATTCCCTTGCTGTGGACAGTGTGCCAATGCTTCCCAGTCCTCCTTAGCCGGTAGGAATTGGGGCTGGATATGGCTGTGACTGACAACAACCAAGGTCCACGGGGGTGTAAAATGCACACCACTTGCCGATCTGCTCCCAGGGTTGGCCAGAACATCTGATTTCAGCCTGGTAAATGGACAAACAAAAGCTGCTTCCCCAAACTGGAAGGTAATAATACCCTAGAAAAGTATTGATCCAAAGTAGGAGTTGAAGAGATGGAAAACGTAATGCTTGACAGAGAAAACTCCAGAAAGCAAAGTGTTTTTTGACACCCCTCTGAAGCTCTAACCTGAGCACAAGGCTGTGATATCAGGACAGTGGTGGTTTGAGATGAGAAACAGACTGGAAGTTTAAAAAACAAATCAAGGAAGCACTTCACAGAGTTCAGCAAACTGAAGTTGAGAGAAGAGGTGGCAACAACAAGAAGAGAAAACATTGAGTCTGGAGAGAGACCGATCATTATTAGGGCTAATGCAGAACAAAAAATTCAAATAAAATTTAAGGCAAGCCAACAGAGTACTGAAGTGATTCTTAGTCATGGTTCAAGTTTTCCACACTAGATTCAGAAGATGCTGAAGTGTAACTTTACGTTGACGTGATTTCCCCTGTGCCTCCACTTCCCAAGGCAACTAACGACCTTTTGGAAAGAAGCATAAGAAATGAATCTCCTGACTGACTTGCACCTCCACAGCATGGTCAACAAGGATTATTTTTTTCTTAGTGTTCAAGAACCCTCAAAAGGAGCCATGCTAATTTTATTACTTCCCTGTTTGTTCAAGATTGTCCCCACTGATTTCAGCATTCCTTCAGGGATGAGGAGCCAGCACCAGCCAGCAAAAATGCAACCAGCAGAGGGAGCGCAAAACCTTGGGTTCGCTAAACTCAAAGATCCAGGTCCTGCCCAGACCTCAGTCCAGCATCCCAGAGCTCAGTCCAGCATCCCAGACCTCCTCCCCATACCAGACCTCCTCCCCATCCCAGCCCAGACGGGAGGAGAGACCCCAGTTTCTGGCATCGGTGAGCTCTGGGTGCTTCTGCTGCTGAGTCCCTGCAGATCTCCTTGGAGAGATGTACACTTCAGTCTGGGACTCCACAGCAAGGACCAACATCTGCCATGGCCTGTTCAGTGTCTCCTTCCGTGGCTCTGCATTACCACACACGACTTGTGCCCACCCCACCTTCCTCCCTCTCCCTTACCCTCAGGGGGACAATTTCTTGAGCCCTCCTTGGGCACAGGAGAGAAACTGTCACCTCGCTAGTCCCCTCCATCTGTCCAACAGGCTGTTTCAGCTAACCAACAGCTTATCCACTAAATAAAAAAAAGAACATCAAGAGATGTTTATGAGTAATAAAAATAGAAGTTGACCCAAATCAACAACGAACTTGCATGGCTTTGATGTTCAGGTAACCAAAACATGACACTGACAGAAACAACAGCCTTGTTGTGTATCATCACAGCCAAAATCCCTACTGATCCCTCCTTCAATTCCTAGAACGAAATGAGTTTAATTTGAGGAGCTTCTAGATTTTGGCATCTATACCATGAGATTTTATACCAGACAAAGGTACAGTACTAGAAGGCACAAGAGAAACACATGTGGACATCAGGAGGAGGTTAGCTGAGGCCAGTGTGCTTACATAAGGACCTAAACCACCCTGAGAGCAAAGCCCACGAGCTGAAAAGAAGGAGCAGCATCTTGGGACCGTAGGTCATGATAGGAACTGGGGGCTGGATATATTCTCTTCTATTTTCTTTTTTTTTTTTTTTTTTTATTACCATCATCAGCTCCTGTAGTTTACTTTCAGCTTACTATTTAGGACATACATTTAAAAGGGCTCCTGTGCTACCAACATCTTAGATCATTAATATTTTATTTTAATGACCTATTTTACTTCAGGCCATTTATATCACATGCAGTTTGCCATTCCAGCAGCTCCAAACCCCAGCTGGTCGATGGCACCACCAGATTTTTTCAAGCCCAGCGCAAGGCTTTCTAATTTATATTGCAGCAGGAGGCAGGGGAAGCTTCAGGAAAAGCCACCCTGTCAACTTTCTAAGTTGGTGACAGCATCCTTCACCCAGCAGGATTTATACAACCCTAGAACCACCGACATGTGTGTGTGTGTGTGTGTGCCTTCACAGCGAGTGAAGCTGCGGGATGAACCCACCCGTAAACACAACCGGGGCTGGTGACCTTGACTTTGCACGAGGACAGGATCGGGGACACGTGAACACTCCTGCTCTGACCCCGCACGTTCATTTCTCCGACAGGTAACACGGGGTGCTCCGATGCCCACCCCATGTGGGGGCAGCCTCTGTTACAGACCCACTCCCAGTCGCTTCAGCAGCAGAGGACACCGCAGCAATCTGAAGGCACAAGAAACACACCTTTCTTCTCCTACTGTTTTTTTGTTTGGGTCCCACCAGGTGCAATGGTGCAAGAACCACAAAAATGATGAGGGCTGGAGCACCTCTGCTGTGAAGACAGGCTGAGAGAGTTGGGGGTGTTCAGCCTGGAGAAGAGAAGGCTCTGGGGAGACCTTCTAACGGCCTTCCAGTACCTGAAGGGGCTACAGGAGAGATGGGGAGGGATTCTGGATCAGGGAGTGGAGCCATAGGACAAGGGGTAATGGTTTTTAATTGAAAGAGGGGAGATTTACATGAGATACCAGAAAGAAATTCTTTGCTGTGAGGGTGGTGAGACACTGGAACACCATCCCTGGAGGGGTTCAAGGCCAGGTTGGATGGGGCTTTGAGCAACCTGGTCTGGTGGGAGATGTCCCTGCCCAGGGCAGGGGGTTGGAACTCGATGATCTTTAAGGTCCCTTCCAACTCCAACCATTCCATGATTCTAAGAACAAATGCCACAGAACTGTCTCTCACAGTGTCAGCAAATTCAATGGGAAAGGGGCTGTTGCTTTCTGTCCCCTGGATGGAAAGTGACTCTTTAAAAGGCTAAAGGTACAGCACATCTAAACATAGCAAAGTGTCAAGATCTGTGCCAAAGCCACGGATCACAGAACCTCAACTGGAGCTATCATTCCCAACTTTCTGAAGCTTGCCATAGGACCTTCCCTTTGCTTTAGTGCAATTCAAGCCGAGGGCACAGAGCAGAGCACTGCTGACTCCTGGCCCATGCCTCTTGAGAACACGTACAGATCAACAGGTAAGGGGAGAGAATAATCATTTAAACCAGCCAAAGATGTGCTGAAACTGTCTGATGCAAAAGCAAACGGAGAGAAGAACACCTGTGATTTCAGAACATTGCAGACACCAAACTGCAGGTTTTTTGCAAAATACTAATGAAATAATGTATAGATGAGGAAAAAAAACCCATGATTTTGCATTTTGCTAGGGATTTATGTATATTTTATCTTGATGATGTGTTACTTTAAAAGCCTATCCTGCAGAGAGAGCAAAAGAACTGCTGACTCAGCATCTCGAGGGAATGGAAAGATTCCAGTAAACTACCTTGTTTGAAAGAGCAACAATGCTGATGGTATATTTGAATACATTCTTGGTATCACTGAAGAACAAGCATAGAATGACTTGCTTTGTTCCTAGGAGTATTTTCAAGTGAACTAATACGACATCATCTTTCCATCCACACACGACTAATTTTCTCAAAAATAGTATTATTGGACGAGATTTTAGAAATGGAGACTTCAAAGATCAATCTCTGTGGCAATTACACTATGAATGTTTTTAATTACTGACTTTATAAAACAACATTTTAAAGTTCCCTTTTGTGAACAACCGCCTAATTAGTGTTTCTTTGGCCAACACTGCGTATCTCTCTGTTATGCTGAGTTTGCCCAGAGCTCTTGAAGGAGGAAGGAAACCTCTCAGATAAGACAGCAAAGCCTTGCTCCTTCAGCAACAGCCACTGTAGAGAACTGGAGATAAGGTGAAGAGGTGGCCTTGCCCCTTGAGGTAAAAATGAAGAGGAGAAAAGGAGTTTAAGGCAGGAGACTGCAAATTTGTGAACTTGCCATCACTGGTTTTGCTGTGAACAAAAGTTCCTCTCCTGCAGAAGACTGCGGTTCAACAGGATCTACTCAGATTGTGAAGAAAATCAATTTTGAACTGAGACCACAGTCTACAATGAGTAACCAACAGCAGCTGACTTACAGAGGTTTACTTTTCAATTCTTTTAAGCAACTCCTTGATTTGTTCCAGGTGAACTCATCCCCAGATTTTACTAAAGTACTATGCTACAATATTTATCACAATTTTCCTGATCCACTGACAGAGACATTAAGCACTGGCATTTGAGGAAGCAAGAGGACTATAAAAAGAATTAGTGGAATGGCTGCTCATTGTTTTATTTGAAAATTCAGGCCAAAATTATTTCAAATAATTGCATAAAAGTGCATAGATCAGGGTAGCTCAAGAGCTTTCCAGCTGTTGGGTGTGGATGACAGAGGATGACATGCAACACACCTACATTACAATGTTATTTAAATCCTTCTTGTCAAATATTTACCATAAAGAAAAGAGATGTGGTATTTTAGTGATGTAACAAGAATTCTGCCAGGATGGTATTTCTTTCATGATCTGCCTGTTTAGCTCAGGGAACGTGTAGCAGAGACAATCCTGTTTATTTTGGAATTCTGCAGAAGTCTCTATAATTATTTTAACCCCATCCGAAATGGATCTGAACGTATTCGCTCCCAAATGACTCATGTATTTAGCTTTAATGAACCTCTATGACTTTGTTAATTTTGACAATTTTACTCCAGAATAAGCTTTGTAGCATAGCTTCTCATAAGGAATGGGGCTTTTGGTCTAAACAGAACAATTTTTCATTCAACCTTCTCTGGCAAGGGACATATTTCTATCATCTGCTTAAGACTGTCCACCTTGTTTGTAAATGTGGATGCCATGTGTATAATTTTATGTAAGCCTCGCCTCCCATACTTTTCTACTAACACCATGTAAGAGCATTGCATCAAGGTATCTCAGGACAGCAACAGCTCCCGAGGGTCCATTCAAATAATCTACGTACGGCCACGATCCACCAACATGATGTACCCAGTTCCTTCTGTGACACTGATGAGAGCTAGGGTAAAGCTCCCCAGTCCCAGAAGGACAGGGAACTGCTGGAGAGGGTACAGCAGAGGGCTGCCAAAATGATGAGGGGCCTGGAGCGTCTCTCCTATAATGAAAGGCTGAGGAACTTGGGTCTTTTTAGTCTGGAGAAGAGAAGGCTGAGGGGGGATCTGATCAACGCCTATCAACTTAAAGGATGGGTGTCAAGAAGATGGGGCCAGGCTTTTTTCAGGACAAGAAATAACGGGCACAAACTGGAACATAAGAAGTTCCATCTCAACATGAAGAGGAACTTCTTTCCTGTGAGGGTGGCAGAGCCCTGGAAGAGGCTGCCCAGAGAGGTGGTGGAGTCTCCTTCTCTGGAGACATTCAAATCCCACCTGGACACATTCCTGTGGGACCTGCTCTGGGTGGCCCTGCTCTGGCAGGGGTTTGGACTAGATGATCTCCAGAGGTCCCTTCCAACCCTGTATCATTCTGTGATTCTGTGAAAGCACAACTCCCCTAGCTGGGAAACACCACCAGTTACTGCAGTTAAACCCACTGGCACAGGTGAAATTAGCCTCCCTTGTGAGTGCAGGGGGTAAATTAAAACTCAAGCAACCCCTACAGCTTTGCCCACAAATCTGTGCCCACACTGAAATCGCCTGGAGCATGCACAATACCAGCATCCCTGCATCCCTAAAACCTTCCGACCATGGAAATGGCCTCAGAGCAATGGTGTCCTATTGTCGTGACTTCTGCCTTGCACTTGTTTATTTTCAGTTAGGATTAGGCTGAATTCTTCTGCATCCCAATAAACACTAAAGTAAACCAGCTCTAACTTCTGCTAGAAAAGACATGGGCAACTAGGTCACGCACCATACATACGCACGCTTCACTGCTGTTTTCCGTGACTGCTCGTAAACCCAAACATTCTGGGCATGCCCATACCAAAACATCAACACGAACCCCAACCAGAAAACCAGGCTACTAGGCTCTGAGGACTTGCCCTTAAATCTATAGTATAAACAACAGTATTTATCTAACATATTAACAATAGCAGAACGGATGTGTGTCACTGTATGTGGTTCACAGGAGAATATCCGAGGACCGGGGCATGAGAAAGTTTAGACAAGACAAAGATTCGTAGCCATATAAAAAAAAAATATATATATATGGGAGTTTTGCTGTTGTTTTTTTTAAACAGATGGATCTAACATTTCATATTTTTCCCCACTGCAATATCCTTACTTTCCCCTGTTGATCTCCTACTGCAACAGCAACACATCCACACCTTTCCCCCAGACCCTTTCCCGGGGCTCATGATGGTCTCGGGCTTCTTCCTGCATCTTCTGCCTGCCCAGGGAAGCTCCCTTCACAAACACAGCTTCTGGCCAAGTGATGCTGCCTTCACAGAAGGAGTCAGGGCTGAGCTCTCATCTCTACCACAGAGGGAGCAATAGGAAAAATTTCCTCTTACCCACACACCACGTTTTCACAAAACGTTTAGAAATGAGGTGTTTCTGATTCTAACTCAATAATTTTCAAAGTTACGGAGGACTAACAAGGAAAAAACAAAGAACAAACTGGCAAAACCCAAACAAACCAACCATCAAAACAAACAAAAAAATCCCACCAGACAAAACCCCCAAATCCCTCCCAAGCAACCTGGCCCACAGCAGTAGCAGTGCAGACCCTACGCCAGCCCCCCAAGTGACAGAAGACAACAAACTTCAAAATATTGCTATGATTTCCACTTGCAGGAAAGAGGTTGCCACTTCTTCATGAGAAAGCGAAGAAAAAAAAAAAAACCAAACCAAAATTTGCTAGAAAGCCATGAATAAAAGTAATTATATAAACTCCTATTTCATACTGCACACAATTTATTTACTTGAAACGGGGTGTATTTCCAAGCAGAGCTCAACTACACGCTTGGGCTACCTAAGATGGACCAGGTATGATCTGCTGCTCTCCATCTTTACGCACACCAGGTTAATAGATGTGAAGGTCCCCGTCCTTCTAGAAGCCGGGAGCCCGGCTCCGCACGCGGCATCGCTGTCCTTACAAGGGTTAGACAAACAGACCAGCAAACCCTGGCGAAAAGGAAATGCATTTTGAGTTCACAGTGGGGCTATCACTTGGCTATTTCTGTAGCGCCTGCATCTAAAAAAAGATCCAGTTCACACAAGTAGCTATTTTACCTTACTGTCCCACAAGGTCTAAATGCATTTTTTCCGATTACACTTTCCCACCATAAAATACACGACAAAATGTGACAAATATTTTTAAATATTCCTATGAAAGCATTTTGCTTATATATAGAAACATGAGTATATATGGAAACATACAAAACTCTGTGTTTATATATAGATGTCTCCTCACTGTATAACTAATATTAGTTCATGGAACTGAAGTCACACACGACAAAAAAAAAAAAAAAAGAATTAGAGTTCCAGTGAGCTTTGCCATAAAGTAGACAAAGCAGAAAAAAACCCTCATGGATTTATGGTAATCTCTGTATGAAATGCTGAATGATAAACTCCCCTGAGAACTTCTCTGACACAAGAAATACACAACAAAATAAACAAACTAGTAGACAAGTCCAAGAAGCTCACTGAAGAGACATGTAGTCCATATCTATTTTTTTTTTCCCCTCTTCTAGTCCAGGAAAATCTCTGTCACGAACCAGAAGAGAGGCACAAAGAGGTCTTCTTGGGGTCTGAAGCCCATCTCCTGAGGAAGAAACACCCATCAGCTTCACTAAGGTCCTGGGCATTTAAAACAAATATTTCAAATGACTACCCCAAGTGCTACCCCTTGTGAGAGTGCTCCACACCATAATGCCCCTTCTATATGAAATAAACATACTTTTATAGTTACATGAAGGCGATAAAAAGTTTTTCATAAGACTTATTGCACAAGTCTGAAGGATTTGAATGTTACTCTCTAATTACTTCTCCATGGTTTGGTGTCCCAAACACCACATTTCTTGCGTTTAACCAAAAGATAAATACAAAATTGACTAATCGGTTTCAGTGTTCAAGCTGTACAGAATCCTGGTTTTCATGAAAAGGAGAATTTTCAGCAATAAAGGCCACATACTTTCGTAGCAGTTTCGCAACAATTACCATCAACAGAAAGAACCCTTTGATGACCTGGACAATAAGTAGCTCAAGGTTTTTTTCTAAAATACAATAAAGCTAGTGAAACAGCAGCACACCCAGCCCTGCATCTCAGGGCTACAACTTTGCGTAACGTGGTGGAGTCAACCAGAGAAAGCAACTGAGAGGGGTCTGAACGGGGACAGGCTGGAGCAGGCATTGTCCACAGAGCATAGTAGAGAGCCTCACACAATAGCTCTCCATAGCAGGAGTGGCTTTCCAGAAATTAATACAAATTACTCTCAGGAACAGAATTTGCCTCCTCTCTCAATCTTTAAAGACTGGTGGCATCTCACCTGCTTAGTTCCATGGCAACTGGATTCCCTTCTTATCAAAAAGCGGTTGATGCTCTAAGCTGTGTCTTCTCTCCTGCCCTCTAATGCCTGTTGCATCAAACATCCAGAAAAGCCAAGGGGACTGAGGATGAATAAATGCACTTGCACAATTGAAGCAGTGAAATCTTAAAGGTTTCTTACAAAAAATGTACAGATCCCTGTCCCACTTCACAACATCAACACCTTCTTGCCAGCTGAACGTTAGCAACTCTGTAATAGGTTCAGCCACACGGTACAAAGGAAGACTGGAACAAGACTAGATCACAGTGTGGTGACCACAGAACAAGACTAGTTCTAGATCCTGGGACCAGGAACTCCAAACCTATCCAGCTTCATAAGAACACCAAGTTCTCTTACGACCACAAGCGATCAGGAGCTCGGATCTATTATTCATGGAGATGATGACATGTCTGGAAGAACAACAGCTCTTGGCAGGACAGCAAAATATTTATGCAGTGTAACAACTCAAAGGAAACGATCTGCCAAATTGACTGCAACAATAGGCTTCAACCTTTTTCAATTTGTGGGCTGCTAAAAACGCTCAGTGGGAGCACAGAACTCTGTACAGCTGAGCTCTCCACTGACAAGAGGCTTATTGTTTTTAAGATACCTTTTACCGAGACGTCAGAAATAGTCCTTGGATGCAAGCTAAAAAAAATCACCAGACCACATTATTTTCTGGAAGTTTTTCATCCAGATATTAAGCAATCTTCCTTACCGTGTACCATACACCAAGTCTTAAAAAGCCTGCAGTCGAATCGTTAGAGGTCCCTGTAAGATATTCTTCCTAGTGACATTAGCAAGAGCTCACGTGATAAATGTGGAGAGCAACCACCACCTAAAGTGGTGAATTGACAGAATTCAAAGGCAGAGGAGCCCCCAGGGCCAGGAGGGCACGGAGCAGTGTGTCACTGAACAGATCGCCCCGGGGTCCTCTGGGCAGAAAGCGAGAAGAGAAAGAACCCTGGGAGGGACCCCGAGCGCTGAATCCCACGCGGGTGTATTTCTAAGGAAAGCTGAAGCTGAAATTAGTGGTTGGCAGCCGTGGTTTTTTTGAAGGCGGCATTTAGAGACTTATCAACAGAAACAAAATACAGGGAAGGGGGAAGAGAAGGAAACGGGTGAACTCTGGGAACTGCAAATGAGATTCATGTTATTTCCACTGCGGTAGCACTTAAATCACTGCTCAAACCACCATCTCTGCCCCAGCTCATTAGACTACCTTGTAATTTGGACAGCATTCCACAGTGGGAGCCACAGCAACGTGGGGATAAGAGAGGCCAGCGTACCCCAGCCTCACCGGGGGCAAGGCAGGAGGAGGCAGAAGGAATGGTGAGGTGATGGCAGGGACAGGATGATTGTCTCAAGCACTGGTGTGTTTCATCAGATGTTACCTTTTCAGTAGATGTAAATACTGACAAGTTGGCCTCATGGTCTGGCCATTGCAAAACGGCCATTTCCTGTAGGTGTCACAACAGAGATGATCCGAGGGGAACGCTTTTGCAGATAACACTAGGAAAGGTTTCATGGGCAAAAGGAGCAGTGCAAAAGGGCTCACGGCTCAGAAAGTGCAGCTGAGGTCGACACAACCCTAGATGTGCAGGGGTGAGACATTTAAAAGGTGCAAGAACCAGGTGCCCATGCTGCATCTCACCTGCACCGCAGTTCCCACCCTCAACCACGTGTCTTAAATTCTCCATTGCATTTGAGGCAGCATCACCCTCTGCCCTCACGCTTCCCACTTTAACACCTTGCTATGAAACACCCTTTCAAAAAACCCAAACTGAAGACAGCTCCTTGTCCCCTTGTGGTGGGTCTGAACCAACCTCTGAGATGAGAGCAGGGAGCAAAAAGTTCGATCAAGAATAACCATTGATGTGCCAGCAAATATACCCATGCTTTTGTCGAAGATGAAGGAAGCAGATGTGTTTCCAAGACATGAGGGCTAGTGAAACTTGATTAACGGAGGAGGTTTGAGAGTAGATGGTGGTGCTTCTGGAACAAGGTTAAAAAGTGACACAGGAAGACACAGACAACAAGAAAATAGCTTGAGAAAGAGATTTCACTGATCTGAGAGGAGAAAAAGACATCTTGGAGCAGCCTAACGTTCTCAAAGGAGACAGGGGTTACCTTCAAACGTTTAAGGGATTATGAAATGGTGACTGGAATGAAAATGTGCAAGCCTAAGGTAGAAAGAACAGCAAGAACAAAAGTGAAATAATCAGAAATCCTAATATCAGTGTGCGATTTACACCAGAGGATAAGCACAGAAAGTAGGAAGAAGGAAGGTAAGAGCACACTAAGACAAGAAGGTACAACTGCTGTAGCAGTTATTTGCTGAAGCAAATAAGATACTCCAGAAATAAGGGAGGGGGGTTGTGCACAAAAATCCCCCCGGTCATACAAGCGAGTTGCCCAGGGGGTTACGCCAAGCTGTTCGTGAGAAAGTCTCCCGAACCCTGTGAACAATGAAAGCAGCCCTTTTTCCATCCATCTCTCCCAGAGTATTTAAAGATTTGAATTTTCCCATATCATTTTTGGTTCGTCTCTCTCTTCCTATAAATAGAGAAGCAGCAGTGCATCCATCTCTTCTTCATCTTTTTTGGTGGTCTAGCATTGCACGCAGGCTGGAATGTTTTTCTAGTAAACGATAAGCGATGGGAAACAAGTCAAAGACAAAGGATGAGAGACCTTGAGCTCAGACAAGTAGGAGAGATGGGAGCCTTCTCCTCTTTCCCAAGAGACAGGTATCTTTTCTCTGGACCAAAGGGTTTTTTTGTTTTGGAAACAAACTTATCTATTTCTGTCACTTCCTTTAGACATGCAGTCTTCGTGGGGCTGATAGTAAGACTGACTGCAGTGTCTGAGAATGACAATTTGGCCCCCAAAAGAAAGCATTTCTAACCTAAATATGAAACCCGAAGGAAACACACCCCTGCTGCTAAGCACACGTCTCGGTGGACTAACGCTGTGATCTGTGCTCTGCTCCCAGAGCCTTTCCTTTAATCCAAAGCCCAATAATCGAGTTAGCGCTTTCCGAGGAGAGCTGAAGCCCCCAGGGTTTCTGCCGAGCGGCCGGCCGGTGGAGGGGCTGAGCTGGATGGCCAGTGGGAAAACAAGCATGGTTTGGGCAGCAAGGCAGCTGAGCAAGGAGCTGCAGGAGCTCCTGTAGCTCTACCCTGACCCATAGGAGGTCAACCACACTGCTGGACCTTCCCAAGAAAAACAAAAACATGGCCAGAAGAGGAAGGGCGAGCCATGGCAAAGGGAGAAAACACCGAGACGAGGCAGTTCGGGCTTGGAAGTTGCTTCATAAGTCAATGAAGTCCAATTCTGTAGGAAGATGACATGAAGACAGAGTAGGTATCTCAAGCTGCAGCCCTGACGTACCACTGCAGCAATGAACAGGACGAGCCAGCCATGCTAACACAGCAATGTCCCTGATAGATGGGGATGGAGATGGAGAGAGTGACGGAGCCGGTGAGGGAAATTAATGAATTCCAGAAGATCACGGTCTGCCATCCCTACTTAAAAATAGGAACTGTGGTCAGGGGTTTGAGACAGAGAGAGTGAAACCTCAGCATTTGGATCCAGATTTTGAAACCACAAGAGGTCAGAGGTAATTGACGGTTGGTCACTCAGAGGTCCTGGGACAACTTAAAAATCAACAATGCGCTGTAAAGTCTTCACAGAATCACATGGGGTTGGAAGGGACCTCTGGGCATCATCTAGTCCAACCCCCTGCCAAAGAAGGTCCCACAGGAACTTGTCCAGGTGAGTTTGGAATGTCTCCAGAGAAGGAGATTCCACCACCTCTCTGGGCAGCCTCTTCCAGGGCTCTGCTACCCTCACAGGAAAGAAGTTCCTTCTCAGGTTTACATGGAACTTCTTCTGTTCAAGTTTGTGCCCGTTCCCTCTTGTCCTGTCCCTGGGCAACACTGAAAAAAAGACTGGCCCCATCCTCCTGACACCCATCCGTTAAGTATTTATAGGTGTTGATCAGATCCCCCCTCAGCCTTCTCTTCTCCAGACTAAAAACACCCAAGTCCCTCAGCCTCTCCTTGTAAGAGAGATGCTCCAGGCGCCTCATCATTTTGGCAGCCCTCTGCTGTACCCTCTCCAGCAGTTCCCTGTCCTTTTTGAACTGGGGAGCCCAGAACTGGACCCAGTGCTCCAGATGGGGCCTCACCAGGGCAGAGCAGAAGGGGAGGATGGCTCCCTCCACCTGCTGATCACACTCTTCCTGATGCCCCCCCAGGATGCCATTGGCCTTCTTGGCCACAAGGGCCCATTGCTGGCTTCTGGGCATCCTGTTGTCCACCAGGACTCCCAGGTCTCTCTCCTCAGAGCTGCTCTCCAGCAGGTCACCCCCAACCTGTCCTGGTGCAGGGGGTTATTTCTCCCCAGGTGCAGCACCCTGCACTTGCCTTTGTTGAAGTTCATCAGGTTTCTCTCTGCCCAACTCTCCAGCCTGTCCAGGTTAAGACAGACAAGACTGTAAAGGCTTGTTGAAGTTCGGCTCCTATCTCTCACCCAAAAGCTGTAACGATGTCCTTAAAAACAGCAGCCCTGACCAAGCATCCTTCCTAGGCTTACCTACCTGCTCAACACCTCCCTTGGGGTAAACGAGCAAGTTGCCAACTAGCAGCAGGGTCAAGCAGAGCCTGGTGGCAAGGGCTGCAAGAGGAAATAGCTTTCAAAGTAGGCAGCAGTGGGCAGGTTCTCGTGGAGCTGGCAGGGCCGCTGACTCTGGGATAGCCTAATCCACTAACAGGTAAATCCCCTCCACAAAACATTCCTTCCTGCCTGAAAAGACTTATTTGGCAACCAAAGCCCCCCTGCTTTAGAGTAAGAGCTGGGGAGGAATGTGACCTGAGGCTCCTGATGGGAGAAGGCCCCAGCACATGGAGTACCAGGCTGAAAGCTGCCCAAGCTGGCAGCCAGGCTGAAAGCTGGCCCCAGCTGCACGTGGGCCTCTCCAGTGAACTGTCCTGACTCAACGTACGAGACCCTTGCTTGGCAGGTGGGACACCAGGCACTGAGATTTGGTGCTTGCTGCGCTCTTTGTGTACACGGACTAGGTGACCTCTAAAGGTCCCTTCCAAACCCAACTATTCTATGATTCTATGTTGAAGATATCCCTGCTCATTGCAGAGGGGGTTGGACCAAATGACCTTTAAAGATCCCTTCCAACCCAAACTATTCTGTGATAAGGGACTATTCCTCCAGACAGCTGAATCTGCAGGAAGGAGGAATTATGTTTGGTGGTTTGGCAAACATCAACCCAAACATAAGGGTTTGGCCTGCTAACTCTGATGAGGACAATGCCGAAGGGAACTCAATGACCTAAAATGAAAGGCAAGTGAGAGACTTCTGCTTTGGACCTTGCTTCAACATGTTCTAGACATTGTTCATACATGGAGCGAAAGCCCAGGCCGGGGTCTTCGGGCAAAGAGAATGAGGGATTACAACTGTGTTACTGCAAGCTGGCCAGCCCTGCAATCCTCCCATCTTATCAATCCCTCCATTCAGCTTTTGCTCTGTGAAATGCAAGTCCTGTCTAACATCACCAGGTCAGCAAACCAAACCACTCAAATTTCACTAATTGAGCTTACCGAGGAAGAGGAACAGATCCTCTCTCTTACTCCCATTAGAGCAGCCAAAGTTTGGCATGTATACTAAAAACAGGCAAACCAGAAAATGCTAGAGAATCCCACCCGAGCAAGTAATTTTTATCAGACAGTTTACCCCAAATGATGCAGAAAGGTGCCTCTTGTCTTTTTTTTAACTTTTCCAACATTTCTTTCTGCAGTTTTCTAATTAGAGAAGGTTTTGTGTGCAGGGATGCGATACACCGCACTGCAGCCATCCTGCTGCCCTTGAATGGACACGACTTACTCCCTGCCCAGTTACAGATTCACAGGGGTAAGGAGACTGCAGTCTGGTGTGGCACGTGCCCTGCATGACCATTCATCCATCATCCCCAACTTGTACTAGCGTGGGCACCAACTCCAAGGCAGGAGCACTCGGATCCATCTGGCAAGAGGTGCTGGTCAGTGCGGGTGGTTTTGTTTACCTGGCGTGATGGAAGAGCCCCTTACCAATGCAAATGTGCAGTAAAAGTAGCCACCAGACCTGCTGCAGCTTCTCAAGTGTGCAGAGATAAGCTTCGTTATCAGACCTAAGTTGGTATAAGGTTCAACTGTTTCCCTAAAAGAATCTTTGCTCACCCAATTCCACATTTCATTTGTTAGTAGGTGGCAAGACGTTTTTCCCCACCCTAAAAAAATTACATTTCTCAAGTGCTGAAAAATCAAGGCAAAAGCAGCTTTAGGGCTCATTTTGGCACTTTCGAGAGCTGATTAGAAACCTCCTATGGCTCACTTGTCTCTAACAGGATTGTACACGCAGCTCCTGTCTCCCCCCCTGTCCTGCTTTGGGGAATTGGGAGTTGCGTATGAATTTCCTTTCTTTATAATCCTTTGTCGGAAATGATCAGTACTGCTTGTCACAAGCCTGTCATGCGGGGAAAAACAAGGCACAGAGGAGGTGCAAACTCCCCAACAACAGCAGTACTCACTGAAGAGGGATGAGGGGAGACAAGGGGAAAGGGGGCTCTGCTTGAGGGCTTTGTAGGTCACTTCTTCACTTCTACCGTCGGCAACAGCCAGGCTAAAAACTGCAGAGCTCCTCATGGTAAAGAACACATCCAAAGTGATAAAAAAATCATGTTGGCTTAAGGGGAAAAGAGAAGAGACAGAAATTAAACAAAGGAGAGAAAGATCAAATGAACACACCCAGGAGCTCTTTGAGCTAGCTCCTCTTCTCCAAAAATAACACATCCCCCAGGTAAATTGAGATAGCAAAGGGAAGCCAGTGACAGCGCAGTACATCAACCAGCACAAACACTGACACAGCCCCTGTAGGAGAATTAGAGAGGAACAGAGATTTTAAGCAAGAGTATGTGTGCGTGTAAGTTCGCTTTTCCAAATTCCATCCCCTCATGGCTTCTCATCAGCAGTTTTCTATTTCTACTACGAAGGGCTCTAGTGCAATTATGCTCAGTTACTGAAAGCCTCTTTACTCTAATCCTCTTCTTAGCCTCAGAAAGCAACAGCATCAACTGATACCTGGGAGCTTAGCCTCCTCCACAGGAAACGTTCTAGAGTTCATGGCAGAGAAAAACACCCTCAGGACATACCCATCTACACCAGCTCCCCTGCTCACCTCACCAGTGCTAAGGACCAGATCTTCCCAGTCAACCCAAATTTTCAAGGCCAAACCTCATCATTTTGGTATTTTAAAGAAGCAAGCTCCAAGCAGAAAATGGATGGCAAATCTCAACTCGTCCTGAGGACACATACCGCTTTGTCTTTGTTTAAAAAATGAAGTTATTGGCCATGAGGCTGGTGGGAAGGGGATGCTGAAGAGGGGGCACTGTGCTGTTTGTTACTTTTGGCGTGGATGTTGAAACCAGGCCCTAACGCGCCTAATTATGGGGTACACTGAACTCTTCCCTGATGAGTTTTCATCAACCACGAAGCTAGAGGCCAACTTAAAGAGAAGTAAAACCAATTGTGATTCAAGCGACGAAACTGAGAGACAAGTAAAAGTTCTAAGCAATTTGGAAGCCCTTTTGAGAGGTGTTAGACCTACTGAACGACTGCAGTTTTCCCTTTAATTGGGAGAGCTGCCCGTTTTAAAGTCTAGCTGTTTAACCCCTGCAATGCACGGTGACCTTCTTATTTTCCATTGCTCTTGCAGTTTTCCAGCAGTTTGAGCTCGTTGGGGCTAATTACCTCAACATGGAGCCGCAAATGGAAAATGTTGCCGGTAAGTTGTTCCATTCACAGCCATTTAGCCTTGCACTGCTTGCGTCAAGGTGCACTACCTGTTTTCCCCATCTCCTTAGGCGGTGAGGCTTCAGACCTCGGGGACATTCTACTCCCAGCTCCGAGAAGAAGTCAGTGACCTTCCAGCCAGAGGACTCCATCTGTACGTCTGTACGTGCACCTTCCCTTTGCAGCCTGTCCACTGCCCATACTCGGGTGAGGGACACTGTGCCACAAGGAACGGGAGACCACACTCCCTGATCCACAGGGAACCTCACTGTGGAATCACATAATTGTCAGAGTTGGAAGGGACCTCTAGAGATCCTCCAGTCCAACTCCCCTGCCACAGCAGGGCTGCCCAGAGCACATCACTCAGGGCTGCATCCAGGCGGGCCTTGAAAATCTCCAGAGAAGGGGACTCCACACCCGCCCTGGGCAGCCTCTTCCAGGGCTCTGCTACCCTCACCCCAAACAAGTTCTTCCTCCCATTGGAGTGGAACTTCCCATGCTCCAGCTTGTGCCCGTTGCCCCTCGTCCTCTCACTGGGAACCACTGGAAAGAGTCCGGCTCCATCCTCCTTCAACCCCCCCTTTAGATAAGGCCTCCCCTCAGCCTTCTCTTCTCCAGGCTGAGGAGTCCCAGCTCTCTCAGCCTTTCCTCATCAGGGAGATGCTCCAATCCTTCCATCATCTTTGTTGCCCTACACTGGACTCTCCCCAGCAGTTCCCTGTCTCTCTTGAACTGGGGAGCTCAGAACTGGACGCAGGATTCCAGTTATGGCCTCCCCAGTGCAGAGCAGAGGGAGAGAATGACCTCCCTCCACCTACTGGCCCCACTCTTCCCTACACAGCCCAGGATCCCATTGGCTTTCTTGGTGACAAGGGCACATCGCTGGCTCATGGTTCTACTATCTACCAGGACCCCCAGATCCTTCTCCTCAGAAGTGCTTTCCAGCAGGTCCACCCCTAACTTGTATTGGTGCCTGGGGTTCTTTCTCTCCAGGTGCAGGACCCTACATTTGCCCTTGTTGAACCTCATTAGGTTCTTCTCTGCCCAGTTCTCCAGCCTGTCGGAGAGGAACAATTCCTCTGTGGAGGAACGGTGATCACTCCAAAGCTGAGATGTCACTGAGTTTCCATCATAAACTTAATCTGACCCTTTCCTGACCCTGTCCCCCAGAAAGCACTAATTTATAAAACATCCCATCAACAGGGAAATTAGTAGGTCTGACTCAGTAAAAGAGAAGAAAAACCCCTTTCCCAGGCAGATCCCAAGTTAACTTGAAAGCTGGTTTTCAAAAAACAGAGTACATATACTCAAATATCTAATTGTGGATTTGGACACAACTTTGTGAGATCTGTTGTTAAAACACAAAATCACTGATGTTTTAAACTAGTAATTCTAAGCTGTTTTTTAACTAAGATGGAAACCAGAACACCATGGGAAAGCTTGTCTGCCACTGGCTGCTCAATACCAAGATCTCATTAAGGCACAGTTTTGAGTTAACAGTGTTGCAGGCACCCTTGCCAGAGCAGCAATTTTTGGGTAATCTCAAGTGGCAAAAGAATAGCTAGAAAATTCTTTTGATTTCATTTTCCTGGAAGCTGACAGTCTTCCCCTTTCTCCTGAAGAAACTGAGCTCATAAGCAGAATTCAGTCAACCAAAAGAGCCCTTCACTCCCACCCAAAGAGTTCCCACCTAATGTTTAGTCACCTTTACTTAGAAGGTAGAGGATTTCCCCCAACTGCTTCTGCTTGTCCTTCCACAAGAGTTTTCTGACATCCACATGAACTCGGTCCTTCAGAACACAACTCTGCACAAGGGTTGATGCTGCTGCACAAGGTGCAAAAGTCCTCCCTTGGAAGCATCCACTACCAGAGACCTTAGGAGAACTGAAAGGGGAAGAGCAGGATGTCCAGAGCTATCGCCCTAAACTGGTCCTTTGGAGGTCTTGAAAAACAAATGCTTAATTTGTTTTGTCATAGGCTCTGGGGTGAAACCCTAATGAGCTCTGAAAGCAACCTCTCTGAAGCCACCTCCAATCCTCCAGGAACGTCAGGCACAAGAACATCTTCTTTAATGCAGACAAAACGTGCCAGCTCAGAGCAGGTCCAGGGGACAGAGGGCAGGAGTCAAGCAAGGGGGAAGGACTGCCTTCTTGAACACATCAAACATTAGAGAGCCAGGAAACCTGGAGTCCAGACAGCACCTCTCCAGGTACTTATCTCCATCCTCAGCACGAGAAAGGCCACTGCACTACTCGGAGTGACTGCATTTAATCAGCAGCCACACCACCTGAAACACCTCGGTTCTAACTGTAGACCACAGAGACTACACTGAAGCCTTCTTTACCGTTACACACCGCACACAAACAAAGATGGCAAATTCCCCATAAGACAAAGATTACAAAGGAACCATTCATTTCGCAGGCCTTGCTAGGAGCTCTCTCTCAAAGTGATGAGGGCATTTAACATGCTGCTTGGTACAGTGGGACCTACAGAACTCTTTAAATGGCACTAGAGTTAAAACTAGCATGTCTCTCTATCAACGCTTCAAGTGCCCTGAGCAGGAGTTTGCAGGACTTACCTGAAAAGCAAAAGACAAATCTGTGAGATATGGATAACATCAGATGTGTTTTCAGAACCTCAAACGCAAAGACAATAAACTGGAAAAGACATCAAGCTGGCATCTGGGCAAATGAAAAATTTGGGCATCTTGTCTGGGTAGTACTGTCTTAACCTTCCTACATACCCATATACAAAAGGGAAAGCGAAGTTCTTTAGCTGGCTGCTCTCCAAAGAGATGTTCTCAAATGAGAAACTCCGTATGTCACCTGTGGTTCCAAAGCAATCTTTATTTCCTGTGCTGCAGATGATCTCAGCTTACATTTCTCTTTAGTTAGCACCTTTTATATTTGTCCCAGCAGCATTAGGTGGAAACTTTCTTCCCTGGGTTATTATGCTTCTCAAATACCTGCGAACAGCCCTTAGGTGCCCACTCAGCATGGACTTCCCAGAGGAATCAAAGCAACACCTGGGCTGTGTTCACTTAAATCATCCACACAATTTGTTAACGAAACTATAAGTACTTAGGACTTTCAGCCTCATTTACCAGCTCTTCAGCTCCTGATCTCTTTTCATTTTAGTTCAGGTTGGCTGTTGGAATTTGGCACACAGGGTATCCTGGGGCCAAGGAGCAGCACTGAGCCCAAGGAGCACTGTTTGAGGATACAAGTGTGGTTTATTCCCACTAAAATCCAAGTGTGGATGTAATACTATGGCTGAGTTGGGAGCTGCAGGACACACTCTTTACCCTCCGTACACCCACACTCCAGTTTATGCCTTTCTGTGCTTCTTTGACTATTTCCCTACAGATGGCACTGTACCACTATCCAAAATACCCCTTCAGGAAAAAACAAGATTAAAACAACTTAAGATTCCTGCTGAGCCACCAAAGAGGAGCTAAGTGACCAGCAAGGTTCCTGCATTATTATCCAGAAGGCTTTCTGAGTAAGGACAGCAGCACCAGACAGTGAGAGAGCACGAGGCTTTGTACATCCAACCTTCTCTACTGTAGACCAGGATGGGATCTAGTGGGAAGACGGGTCCTAATGCATACAAATCCTTGCTCCATGTTTTCCTGAAGCATTTAGTCCCTACCACTGTTGAAGATGTGATGCTGGGTTGGACAGACCTCGAGTATGACCTTGTCTGGCAATTCCTATGAGAGGCAACTGAGAAACCTCACCAGA
This sequence comes from Tringa tobata, assembly GCA_033628505.1. Taxonomy (NCBI): domain Eukaryota; kingdom Metazoa; phylum Chordata; class Aves; order Charadriiformes; family Scolopacidae; genus Tringa; species Tringa tobata. The sequence goes on from JAHREE010000098.1 coordinate 6,266,171, forward strand.
AGTCAGTGTGTGTCCAAAGATTTACAATTGGGGCTGCAATGTCAGTAATTGGATGAATGCAATAAAATCTGCAGATTCCTTTTCCTCAGTCATGTGTGGTATTTCTATTACTTTCTCTGCGACTGTTTTACATCCAATAAAAACACACTGAATAGAAAATACAGTAGTAGAAGTTACCCTTTGTTCTTGGTAAGAAGAATAATTCATTGGTTTGACACTCCCCAAGGCACGCATGAAGGGGAAAAGCGCTTGGCTCAAACAGGATCATAATTATTAGCAGCAAATTCAATCTATGGTGCATTTCACCAGCTGCTTCTTAATTTTATTGCCTCTCAGCTGCACAGATTTACTTGATGAGCATTTCATCATAGCATCCCATAACTACCTACATCTTTTTGGTTGTGATGCACTGTTCTCATTGGTGAAGGGTAAAACTCTGTCCTTACATACCACACAGAATTTCTGCAACTTTCCAAACAGAGTAATTATGGCCAAGATTTTTAAGTGTTGAACTTGAGACCTTTAAAGGAAAACGAATTTCACAAAGTACTAGAGGGACCCTTAGAGACATCCCTACCTAACTGAATATCAGAGCATCACAGGCACTTAAAAACTCCTGCTCTTAGTACTGCTCTCAGAACCTGCATAAAAAGCAGCAGTTTTCTGACAAGGGTGTGGAACAGGTTATTATGAAGTGGAAATAAGAATGTTATCTACTGAAACTACAGAAGAAAATGAGGACAAATGTGAGATTAGTATGTGGTTAGGATTAACAGAAAGGCTTAAAAATTACAATCAGGACTTCAGTTTCAACCACCAGGAAAGATGATCTCAGAATCATAGAATATTCATGGTTGGAAGGGACCTTTGAGATCATCGAGTCCAACTACAACAACAAAAAAAAAAAAGCTCTTCAGCATTGCTCTTCACATGTTCTATCTTCAAATGCTCTTCACTTGCTCTATCAGCATTGTGTCTGCAACATCAGCACCAGCTAAACTTCTGGTCCTGTTACTTGGAGTAAAATGAGGGGGGAAACGCTCACTCTACCTGTATGATTCTGAGATTACCCTTGATCAGAAATAACCTTGCTCCATTTTAAAAATCTTTGGGGGTCCTTTCCAACCCAAACCATTCTATGGAAAAAACAAAACAAAACAAAACCAAACACAATAAAAAAGCCCAAAAGAAACCTAAATCAAAACAAACACACACAAAAAAACAAATGCCAAAACATTGATTAGTCTAAATTATATATCCTTTTCATATAAAGGAATATACCTTACTAGCCAAATGGGAATTTAACCCTTTTTCAGTGCACTACTTAGATATTACTACTTTCCTCTCATAGTATGAGCCATTCCAGAGTTACTAGACATAATGAAACACAACTATGGACAACCAGGCATGTTTCCCCCTTCCCTGATTGCTTGCAGCTGGTATTTCCTATCTCACAGTCTCCCTCTGCTCCCTTTAAGTACTTTCCGATTTATATCCCCAATCAGCATTTCAGGCTCTTCATAAATCCTCCAAAGTTGGGCAAGGAACAGCACGTGCCATGGTTGGCTCAGAAATGTGGGCACTCATCTGAGAGCCGGTAAGATGAGCAGAACAAAGTGAACAGATGCATGATAAAGTTGATGGCGCTGCCTTCACTCTAGGGGAATATGAGGTTTGGGTTTCCCCCACCACCAGCACCACCTCCCTCCTCACTTCAAGCTTCCCAGAACTCGCAGGAATTTTATGAAGACCTTTTTTCAGCTGACAAACAAAATTTCAAAAGTTACTGGCCAGAAGGTGATAAAGGATGAGATAGAAGGGGATGGGAACAGCAGAGTGCCGATAAATTAAGAAATCAGTTAAATTCAAAGCCTATGAAAACAGAAAGCAACATTTTTTTTTCAGACAACGATCATTTACATCGTTAAACCCCCAGCCATGCTGCTCTCTAACAACAAAGCTTTATCAAGAGTCAAAAACTGGGATGGATGCTCACCTGCCCAGACAGAATATCCAGTAACATTAGACAGCAGTAACACAAACAGTAATTCAAGAACCCAATACTTCAGAGTTATATTTATCAGCTATTACTGTGTTCAGCACAGTTAAAGGGGCAGGATAATTGTACCTCTACCTTTTACGAAGCTCTTGCACCCATCTCAGAAAGGTTTTCAGTGGTAATTACAGATGGCAGGCTATTCACCCAAGCAGGACTCCAAGCCTCAGCTAAAAATTTAAGGTTGCTCCTACCCAGGAACTTATGAGCAAGTAATAAAGGAGAAGTAAGAGAGAGTATTTCCCAGCTCCTCCTTGGTAGGAGTGATAGGACCTTACCCTCTTCCTTCAGTCTGCTGTTACCCACTGCTCGTGATCAGCTCTTTCTTTTCCAATATAGCTAAATTCAGTGTTGGTCAACAGCTGCTTTTCAGTTCAAAATCATAATGCCTGAACCGAATGCCCACCAGGGAATCCTAAATGAGCCTTGTCTTCCTACGTGTTTAATCACAATTGTCACAAGTGAATAAGCAGCCAAGCACAGCTCTAATGAGGTTGTGTTTGTCTGGGAGGTTTAACTGTGTGTGCAGCTCACCCCTTTAGTAAAAGGAATTAATTTCCCACTTCCCATTTTCTAAGGTGATAACATTGTTCTAAAGACTGATTCATTTACAACTTATACCTTACCTCCTCACATTGTAGCAGGACTAGAAAGGCTATCATGTGGCATTTACTACAAACAAATTATTTTATAACCTCTTTTATAACCACCATCAAGCACCATCTTGCTGTGCTCTTGTTCCCGTGGCTGACAGCCTCACCATTCCAGGCCTGACCACTCTAATGGTGAAGGAATCTTCCAGTAGAAACGCATCCACAGCCCCTTTACACCAACTTGATATTGTTCTAGTATCGCCCTTTACCTGACATGGCTCTTCCCCCTTTCTGATGTTTACCCTCCTTATTACTCATTACAGATAACAAATATATCGACTCTCAGCCTTTGTTTAGCCGGACTAAACAAGGCAAGCTTTTAAGTTCCTTTAGATAAGGTCGTGCCTCCATCCCCACAATCACACTCGTAGTCCAACGGAAACAGGTGGGATCACCAGCTACAGCTGTCTGCAGGAGGTGTAGTTCACAGACGGATGATACACCCCCGGAGTAAGTGATGGAGCTGGGTAGCACTCTGCATTCCCCCACCAGAGCCTGGAAGTTGTTTCTCAGGAACCATCAAACCCTCAATCTTACTTACCTCAGTTTACACCAACAAATTGTGGCTCTTTAAGGCAAAGCACATTCTCGTGGCACTGAGTGAGTAGAGTACGACCTCCATGCGATTAATAACTGAGTACAAAACTACAGAAAGCTTGTTTCCTCAATAAAATCCTGGGAAGATACCAAACATGCCAACCAGCTTATTCCACAGGAAGGGTACACTTTCCCCCCACACTTGTCAGCATCTGTACACTGACCCCAGTCTAAGCATGTGCCCTCTTACACCCAGTTGCAGTTGGCATTGGGATCCGCTGAGCAGCAGCATCACCTCAGGTTTAAGACTAAACTCTTCTTGGAAACTAGGCTGCTTCCAAGATTTCTCTAAGTAGGTACTGTGTTGCAACCCTAATTCCCTCTCACCAGAGACCTTACTCACCAATAACTTCAGAGTTCAACTTGCTCAGCCCCGGTACATCACTGCACTTAGATCCCACATTTATTTGGTTTCCTACTGCTCTAGTGCAGCTAAGTGAAATGGGAATTCACTGGAGTGTGCTATTATTCCTGCATCTCACACCTGCACTGAGGATAGCTAGCTCTGAGCCCATCACCAGGTCATTCGAGATCTTTCCTCAATGACTTTAACTTGACAGTTTATGACTCACTATCACAAAGTCCTTCTGCACCTCTATCAGGGTTTTATTGCTCTTGCTTAGAGTAATATTATCAGCTAAGGCAAACAGAAAACTTCACTAATAACTCTCTTTGTTGAGAGAACTGATCATTTCATCTTTACCTCTGATTCTTAAACTACCTACATAGCCATAGGAGGATTCCCTTTTGTTCCACTGCCATGTATTACTAGTAATTGCTTGTGAGCTGTGATTTCCCTTCACGAAAGCTCTGTGAAGCCTCACACACACCGTCCATCAGTGGCTCTAGACAGGGCAGTCCTTGGTTTCTTCTCTGCCAGGGGATTTGCAGTTTGCAGCATCATGCCCCAGAATGACACCTTCCCCGTTCCATTTAGTTACCACTGGGCAGTAAATCTGCTGTTCCTCCTGTGTGCCCTGTCCTTGCTGCTTCTTCCACCTTCCTCAGCATGTTGTGTTCACTCTCACAACCTCCTCTGGGGTAACCTTTACACTGTACTTTCCCCCTTGAGAAAGTTACCTAAGTAAATGTCGTCTCTGGAGACATTCAAAACCCACCTGGACAAGTTCCTCTGCAACATGCTCTGGGTGGACCTGCTTTGGCAGGGGGGGTTGGACTAGATGATCTCCAGAGGTCCCTCCAAACCCCATGTGATTCTGTGAAAAGGACCTATATGGGGAAGAAATCATCACTTCCAGGTGCCTGGACCAGTAAACAACGTATGTCCATGAACCATCACCACCTGAGACACCAACTCAGCTCTTCTAAGATGTCCAAGACTGACAAACCCAGTACCGAAGACCCAGTGTGACACATACTTCACTGATCCTCACACGGCTGCACCGCTTCTGAAGCTGTAATAGTTTGCTCCCATCTTTGATCCAATAGCCCTCAACCTTTAGCTCTGACAGCAAGAATTTATGCTTTAAAATTCAAAGCTGAAGGATCGTGCAGTGACATGTGTCATTTAATGAGAAACAAGCGCTCTGTACGTCAGCTTCTCTGGTAAGAGGAGCTGGGACAATGGTTGTAGAGACGTTCCTCAATGGTGGCTTCCACCATCCCAGGCGCCTGCCTCTGCACGGTCCCCATTGCTGTGCCAGCACAGAGGGCTGAGGCGTGACACAGGGAACAGACTGCACTTAATAAAAAACATTAGTGAGGGAGATTTTTCAATCCAATTCCATTCCCTGATTCGGTTTGCGCCCAAGAGACAGTGACATTGGCACAGCTGAGCAGACAGACACACAGGCCACTGGGACAGGCTTCTTGTGTCACTCTCGCCATCGAGAGAGGTGTCTCGACAGCAGATGGTAAGATCTCTGGAGTCCAAGCCTCAGACCTGGGTCACGGTCCATTACCCCAACAGTAGGTGAAGTAGACTGAAAACAGCTATTTTGTTTCCCCAAAAGACTCCAGGCAGAGGGAGCTCGGTGGGGTTATAACTGCTTTCTCTCCAGTCCCTTCTTATCATAGTTACTTGCCTGTTGACCACATACACCAGCCTCAAGCCCTGACCTCCTGTGCCAAAAGCTGACGGCACCATTACTGGATATATCCTTGCACAGACATTCAAAATGCACTTGCTTGAACCTGTTATAGATCACGGTGTGACTTTCAGCACACCTTCATTGCACCACACCAAAAGAAACCCGAGGAAGCCACTGCATACCTTCGAACGTAACATAATGAACACACCTCAGTAAGGCAGCACTTTTCCAAAATAATTTTAACTAACCTTGCAGTGCGCTTTTCCATTCCAGAACACCTTAAAGATTCAAGCAGCTCATAAAAGTCCAATAATGCATTTGGCATCGATCTTACTCAAAAGCACACATAGAGAATGCTTTCTGCTCTGCTAAAGCTGCATTAAGACCTTCATTTTAAAAGTGGGGGCTCTACAGCAGCTTGGAAAGATAATTTCACATTGCTGAGGTTTCTTTTCTATTTTAAATGAGGAATTTATCATTACTAACCTTGGGCTTTTTATTTCTTTGTAAGAACTCTTTAAATAATATTGAGAGGAAGAATAAATTAATGGCACTACATCCGCTAAAAGGATTTACGGGTGAGTACATTTTAATCCCGGCTGCAGTAGGTTTAAGAAAATAGATTTGTTGAAGGATGTTTCGGTCTCTGATTTTTGTCATTCCCTTTCAACTCCATCTAGAGGAAGAAAGTGGACAATAGTCTAATAGTCCTTCCGAACTGAGAGGTGGCTTTGCCTGCTGAATAGTTTGTCTCCTTGGATCCAAAAGGGCACCTCGAAATACAAAAGCACTGCCCTCCATCTCCTTCCATCCCTAGAGGAGGAGCTTCAAACAGGGCTCACGGAACAGGCGGTCAACAAAACGATTCCAAGCAGAACAAGAACAGGCATGGATGGTCCAAAACATTTGCATCCAGCTATGGAGTCCTCATCACAAGAAGGACGTGGAACTGTTGGAGGAGTTCCAGAGGAGAGCCACGAAGATGATCAGAGGGCTGGAGCACCTCTCCTATGAAGACAGGCTGAGAGACCTGGGATTGTTCAGCCTGGAGAAGAGAAGGCTTCAGGGAAACCTTTCAGCAGAATTCCAGTATCTGAAGGGGGCCTACAGGACAGATGGAGAGGGACTTTATACAAGGGCATGTAGCGATAGCCAATGGCTTCTAACTGGAAGAGGGAGAGATGGGGGGAAGGATCGTTTCAGTGCCCAGTTTGGACCAAATCATGGCAACAGTAGATTTAGATTAGATACCAGGAATACATTTTTCACTCTGAGGGTGGTGAGACCCTGGAACAGGTTGCCCAGAGAAGCTGTGGCTGCCCCATCCCTGGAGGGGTTCAAGGCCAGGCTGGATGGGGCTTGGAGCAACCTGGTCTGGTGGGAGGTGTCCCTGCCCAGGGCAGGGGGGTTGGAACTGGATGATCTTTAAGGTCACTTTCAACTCCAACCATTCTATGATTTCTCTTTACACACTGCCTTTTATAGATGTAATTTGTTGAGCTGTCAGAAAAACAAGTGTGCTAGTGCAGCTTAACAACTTCAAATTCTGTCCCAGCAGGGCTGTCAAACCATGCTTATAGCCCGAAGATGTTACGATGACAAGTTCATGCAACTTTGCAGGAATTTCCTAATTACAGGATCCTGTTTTAAATTAACTTTAATCCGATTTTATTGGCTAGTGTTTTCATTCCACTGACGGGATCTGTCATCTTCATACATCTGGGGAATATTACAGATTTTTTGGGAACCTATGCAAGCAGTTGCCTTTCACTTCCCTCCCTATTTATTCCAGATAAATAGATAGAATATTTAAACAGAATGGCTGGGGTTTGGAGATGCAGACTTTTCTGTGAAATGGAAAAAGAGTTTTCATCACTGAATTACATCAAAGTTACTCATCCTGAAGCATTTCTAAAATACCTAAACAGGAATATCAGTGAGAAATTAGTCTGGTGCTACAAGGCAGGCTTTCAGCAGTTTGCAGGTTTTTTTTATCAATCAGCATGGTTTTCTGTGCCTTCTTCAATCATGGAAGTTGTTCCACAATCTTTCATTTACAAGCCTTTGTTTCAGGACAAGTAAAATATAAACACGAGACTATTTTTGCACAAAAGCTGTAATGAACAGGTATATGTTTCAAACAGCATAAACAGTCCCCACAAAACCCGTATTTTTGATGTAGCCATTCCAGTTAAAAAAAAAATCCAGCGTGGGATGAGCGAAACAATTTAATTTAAGGCAGAATAGGGAGGAAGTCCTGACATTGCAAAAAAAGCTTTGAAACAATATTACAATTCCATAAACCAATTTTTTTTTTCCTGCTAACAGAATATCCATTGCCTAGTTAAATATACATGACTGACCACAGGAATGGGTACTTGCTTGTCAATTTCGTTACATCAGACGTATGAGTCAAAATCCCACCGTGTACTTGCTCTCCCTGAGTTTAATGAGATGATTACAAAGGACTGTGCTACAGCGGTGACGGAGGCTGCGTTCCCAGAGCTGGAAGTCCCCTGCTCCTCAGCTGGGACGCAGGGACTGACCCCTACACATTCCTACCCCGTTACGAAGCGGGGCGGTGTGGGTCTGAGAGCACGCAGAAGAAGGAGTAGGAAAAGGCCTTGAGCCCACAGATGTGTTGCTTTGGGTCTCACCAGGAAAGAAAAGAAAATAAGAGCACTTGTGCCTTTGCCTCTGGGCAATTCACTTTTTTTGGTGGACTAAATGGTTTAGAATTGGGTCCTGCCCTTGGGTCGCACCAACCCCCCACAGCGCTACAGGCTGGGGGCAGAGTGGCTGGAGCTGCCTGGCAGAAAAGGACCTGGGGGTGTTGGTCACCTGTCGGCTGAACAGGAGCCAGCAGTGTGCCCAGGTGGCCAAGAAGGCCAACAGCATCCTGGCCTGGGTCAGGAACAGCGTGGGGAGTAGGACTTGGGAGGTGATGGTCCCCCTGTCCTGGGCACTGGTGAGGCCCCACCTCGAGGGCTGGGTCCAGTTTTGGGCCCCTCACCACAAAAATGACATTGAGGGACTGGAGCGGGTCCAGAGAAGGGCAACGGAGCTGGGGAGGGGTCTGGAGAATAAGTCTGATGAGGAGAGGCTGAGGGAGCTGGGGGGGTTCAGCCTGGAGAAAAGGAGGCTGAGGGGAGACCTTCTCGCTCTCTCCAACTCCCTGAAAGGAGGGGGTAGCCAGGGGGGGTCGGTCTCTTCTCCCACGTCACAGGTGATGGGACAAGAGGAAACGGCCTCAAGTTGCACCAGGGGAGGTTCAGATTGGAGATTGGGAACAATTTTTCCATAGGAAGGGTTGTTAAGCCTTGGAATGGGCTGCCCAGGGAAGTGGTTGAGGCCCCATCCCTGGAGGGATTTAAAAGCCGGGTTGCCATAGTGCTTAGGGACATGGTTTAGTGATGGGGTTTTTTTTTATCAGAGTTAGGCTGATGGTTGGACTAGATGATCTGAAAGGGCATTTCCAACCTAGACAATTCTATGATTCTATGAATGGAAAGGCAGAAGATAAAGAGCAAAGAAAAGAGCTTACAGGTTTCTACCAGGCAAGTCAGGAACAACACATACGAGAGAGCAAAGCTGCAGTTCTTACAGGCCTCCTGCAAGCAGCACCATTTATTCAATGCCTTCTGAGGAGAAACAGGATTTTACTTATTCATCAGTTTCTGTGGAATTACCACAATACTACAGGCTTCAGTTACAACATTTTTCTAACCTTAAATACCCCAAATTTGCAAGCCAAGACCCCAAAGAAGATGAAAAAGACGGGGTCTTTTAGGTATCACATCCTTAGTATCACCACAGATGTTTACAAGCAGGAAAGCTAGAAGCTCTCTCTGCAAGATGTAAACATGCATTAATAGAGCAAAAATATTCCTCCAAGACCCACACGTAATAATCGCACACTCTACAATCACTGCCCAACATTCCTCTAGTTCACTGAAAACCAAAACACCCAGCAAGCAGGCACAAGACAGTCTGAAACCACAGGTTCCATGCGTACCCTCCCACAGGAGCCCTTCCAAGAGCAGAGAAGAACAAGTGAACAGAAGAGGTTGTCTGGAGATCTCCTCAGAGATGTAGGACAAACACTTCAGAAACGTAAGTTTGATCTTCGGGATCATTTAAAGCACTTCAGATCATGACAAAAAAAAAAAGATATCAGATGTTAAAATAAGGACATGTTACACAGCATCTTGTCCCTTTCTGCTCCACAATCTGAGATTAATGCTTCAGACTATTTGAAAGCGGGGATTTCAGAGCTGCTTTCAGAGACTATAAAGCAGGGGTTTCTGCCTTCAGCAGTTCACAAGACATCAGCCACTATAATCAGGTTGGACTTCAGACAGGGAAGCAAAAGTACGTAACTTAGAATTAAAATTCCTATTAAGAACCTCAGCAATTGAAACTCCATTTTCCTTGAGCTAAAGAAATACAGATAGAACTTTTATTTTTTTTAGCAGAAAACTAGGTTCTCTGCCCTAGATGCCTAGTACTTGCTTCCAGCCTGGGTGGGATAAAAAAAAAAAAACAAACCCTACAACCTTGAACTTTAAAACTACTGGCAAACCCTCTGGCTGTGGTTTCCCATTTGGCAGCAGGGAGAGAGCCAGGCTGAACAGCCCTGTGTCCCCATCTCCTGCGCCAGTTCCTGTCCCCACACATGAGCGTGACGGTTTAGCGATAACACAAACCACACCTGTTTAAGGAATAAGATAACCCCACTTCACTCCCCCTGATTTCTTCTCATGTTATGAAACAGTGTTAGGTGTGTTGTGCTTTTTTTTTTTTAAACATAGGTACAGTTTGTATCCAACTAGAGAGAAAGCAGACTTGAATTTACAAGCAAAATATGACAGCATTTATGGTTATTTTAATAACTCATGTTTTAACCATATCAGATAAATAGATTTTAAATGTTTAAGTTCACCTGGACATGATTTGCATTTTAAAACCGTTCCATCAAAAAGAAGGTTTTGTCTGCAGTGAAGGAAGTGAACTTGTCTGAAGTCTATGATAATCAGCTCTTGGAACTAGCAGATGCCATCATCTCAGTCCTGCTCTTTTATTCATGGATGGACTTATTTTACTTTTTTTTACCCTGCTTTTTCAATTCCAACCTGATTTCATTTGGTCATTAGGATTCAGAAATTGAAACAGCCTCTCTGTTTTCTTTTATGTACCCACCTATGATGTTATAGTCATCAAAAGTTGTTTTACCACTTCAAACCAATTCTGGTTCTGAGTTCTCAGCCAGCAACCTCTACAAATTCAGTGGATGACTTTAAAACTTCAGCATGGTACATGGACTATTTAATGAGTGTAGGTCTCATTAAAACCAGCTACCACTATTTGAATATGCTGGTTCACAACCAAAAAATCCTACTTAAGTACGACATGAAAGATTGGAGTCTGAATTTAATTTTTTTTTTTTTAATAATAGGTATTTATGCAGCCAGCTCTGAATGCAATACAAACAGTCTTTAATGAAAATGTGCTTTATATAGAAAAATCCATCAGAACAATACCACAGGCAGCCAGCCAGCCACAGACTTGGCATATATTTTGGCAGGGGTCAGCAACCCTGACACTGCTGCGTATTGGTAAAGCTCCTTAGTTTGATCTCTCTACTCTAGAAAATCTGCCAAGTTTTTGCATAATTCCTCCTTCTCTCCCCAAGCATGCTGCCCTCATTCTCACTCCCTTGGTTAATTTTACGTCAGCCCCTGGGAAGAAACAATGGCAAAACACCAGTGGGCCACAGCTCGCTGCAATCACCGCTCCAAAGTGCCCAGCAACTTGCAGTTGGCAAAAAGTTCAGTTCTGGCACCAAATCCTTTGATTAATGTCATCTTCTAAGGTACAGCAGAAATAGTCAAGTTGTCTAGGATGCTCCTCTAAGGCTTCTAACAAAGAAATCCCATCTTACACCGGTATCTCATTGGAACTGAGAAAACCAGGTTCAAACACAATATCTTAGTTGTACGGGGAGGGACACTTTTGTACCTGCCTGTGATAATTTCAATGGCAGTGCCCCAAACTGTACTTCACCAGAAGCTTCTCCACAACATCATCACTGCACAAAGTAAGGCACAAGTCAGTTATTAACAGCTGGAAAACTCAATGGAAGACTGATTCTACTCTATCAGCCAGAAGAAAACTACTTGCTCCTCAAGGCCTGGGTTGTTTATGCCATGTGAGGTGGAAGACAGTAATAACTCTTGCACTGAGTTAATTTTGAACATTCTAAAGAACCTTTACTGGGCACACAGAGTGACCAATATGATTCAGCATACATCTCAGAAGGTAATGGTTAAAAACAAAAATAAAGAAGTCCAAAAACCCCAAACACACTTCATTCAATTCTGCTGCAGAGAGGATAGTAGGCACGGCTACCCATAGTCTGATGTGTAGAGAACAGAAGTAATGGACAAAGGTGATGTGAAGACAGTGGTAATGAGTTACACCACTCTGAAAACATTTTGACTTTGAGTAAGAGATGAGAAGATGGCCCTCAACACCTTCGGTCCCTCTTTAACAGAGGTTTCAGGGAACGGGTCTGACCTCTCAGAGAAAGGTGGGTTCCTCTGGATGAAAAGGACAGACAGAAGAAGCTCAATTTTAACCTTGCCCATCTTGAAAGGGCATTTAATACCTGTTCTGTTAAGTCTCTACTCTTAAGAATGAAAGGAGGACTTTTGGTGGGACCAAAAGGTGGCAGAGCATTCCATCAATTATGAAGGCAATGGAGCAATACCCAATACTGACATACGGTACCCACCCTTGGGAGATTTTTAGGGTCTTTTTGTTGAAAAATACAATTTTTTTCCTGCATCGAGAAGGATGATCACTACAAATCAGAGAGCTGAACTTTTCCACAATCCCAGAGAAGCTCTGTCTGAGGAAAGAGCCCTTCCCCTCTCTGGGAGAACCGGGAAGCACATGGAGCTGCGTTCCCAGCAGCCGGGCAGATTGCAGGAAGCACGGCTCTGGCTACAAAGACTGGAATGTATAATTCCATGAGCTTTTTTGGAAATGAAGTGGGGGGTGGATATCAGTCATAGTTAAAATTCCCAAACAGATGAGCTCTACAGGATTAAAGTGATTCAAAGCTGGGTTCATACATGCAATCATTATAAAAAATGAAGAGGGGATGGTCGGGCAATTAGGATGAAGGGCAGGAGTCAGGGGATCTGAGCTCTGTTCCCGCTTTCCAGCTGATTCATCATCATTCTGGGCCAGCCTCCTTTTTCTCCAGACCCATGTTCTTCAGTCTATTCCATGCACCAACACCAGTTTATCTCAGCACGGAACTTCGCTGAACAGCGTTCGCAAGCTTGTGGGAGAAGCATCAGAAAACAGAAAAGCCTTAAGTCTACACAAGTGCTTGCAAATTTATAGCCTAACTAAGGGATGTTTGTGCTTGGCTAATGAATGAACATTGTCACACCTAGCACTAACAAGTTGTCACCTCCACTGCAGTATTTAGCACTTGGACTCTCTCCTGAGGGATGCAGCACCAATCGATCAGTTATATCTCAGGGTCATTAGTAATAGAAGAGGAGAGTAAGCACAGGCAGTGTTTCCTTTTCTATTTAAATATATTAATCTTCTAGATGCATTGTTTTCAGGCAAGCCAGTGAACTTCTCCCCCATGATAAATACACTCATTTCCTTTTTCCCTTTTTAAGAGTTTTAAACATACAAGACAGACCATGGGAACGTATTCCGATTAACAAGGATTTTATTATAGTAAAGTAGGAAGGTTAAATCCAAGCACAGTTCCAGTCAATTAAATGTTATTAGTGATGCTCGCACACTTGAAAAGTGCAACTGTGTAAGGTACAGAGCAAAGGAGTGAATCACCCAGCACCTCACAGGAGCATAGGGCAGCTTATAAAATTGTGGCCATGAAGATCTGCAAATGGGTTAGGGAAAGCTGTATCCCCAGCAGAATCACCATTCGTTTTAATCAGCTGAGCACTGTAATAAGATTAGAGGTGATTGGGTTGAGTAGTGGGATTAAACCCATCCACTAATCCCCAGAATTTACTATTCACAGCTCAAATGCATTAGTCCTTCAGAGCAGAGTGGGCTCCAGCCTCCTCCTGAAAGATGCAAGTCAGAAGTGATACGAGATATTTGGTAAAGGAAAGGGATCTTTAACACTGTTAAATGAGCACTGTTGATTCCTTCCTGCACAGCATGTGTCCCAGCTCAGTGGCCCAGCTGGGCTGTTTCTAGAAAAAAGCCCCATCCTACCCCGGATACTGTCCAGAAGAGCAATGAGTTTTTGCCTCTGACCCAACCAGAACAGGCTGCTCTTGAGAGGGGAAACTGTCAATACAAGAAAACGACAAACTCTGGCAGGAATCGGTCATGAGCACTTGTTTCTGTGACATTTTTTTGGCCCACATGTTCAAAGATTCCTTGAAGGATGAGGTTAAAAACATAAAAACAAGAGAGCATTCAGGAAAATTTGCTGCAGACAAGGTACCATCTACAGTAGCAAGCTATCCAAAATAATTCTGTGTTACAGCACGGCAGTTGGTGGATAAGACCAGAACTTGAAGAACCAGTAGGAAGGGATCTAAGGATGTAGAAATATTTTTATACAAATACAAAAGCTTGTTTTTGAGATAGAGAAGAGTGAATGGTTACGTGCTCTGTGAACCAGCAAAAAGTGATGAGCCAAAATAGCTACCAAGAACACCTCCAGGCTGCTCCTCTAGCCTTTATCAAAGCCCCTTCCAGTTACTTCACTGAACTATTTATGCCAACATATATTGTTGTCCCCCACCCTTTCTTGAACAGGAAAAGGTTTAGCATCTTTTTGGGATGCCAATCAAGCATGTATTTCCTGTAGGCAATCGCCTGCTCTCTGTTCCCTCTCTAATGAGCCAGTAGTTATCAGACTATAAACTCATTTCCATGGTCATTTCATGGACTGAATTTTCTTCAATTCTCCAGTTATAAATATTCACTTCTACAATTATAAATATTCACTGTATTTTCAACATATCAGAGCGCCTCAGGCTACCTAGAGCAGAAGAATCATGCAGAATCCCTCAAAATAGCTGTTTTTATTTTTGCGACTAGAATGGCAGAAAAAAAATAAGGCTGAAGATTTACAGAGAAATAAAGCCGATTTAAAAAAAAAAAAAATCCTACCTCTCTAACATGATCAAAAAGACCTCCAGGGGGACAGTTGCATATACCAGCATTCTGCATTGCCCAATTTCCTTAATTTTCTTGGAACACTCTTCTTCTTTTTTGGCCTGAACTGCCCGAGAAGGCCAAGAAGGCAGACTAATAACAGAACAGGTATGAAACACATTTCCAAGAAACCCACTCTGTCTGCTCTTGACCTTTCAACAACAAAAATCTTTTCTTAATGCAGTCAACTTTCATTTGGCTGGTGGATTGAGTGGGTCACCACTGACCTAAGGGCATGAGGACATCAACAGAGTTTGAAATTTCAGAAACTGGCAGGGCTCTTGCCTCTGCGTGAGTCGCTGAGGCTGAAGGAGGCAGTTTTGGGGCTTCTCTGTGCTCTGAAGACTGGGAAAGAGGAGCCTCCAACGTAGTTATTTCTGAGACATATCAGAAAATGCAATTAGGACACAGGCTTTTTCCCCTGAAGTCAAGGGTTTATCTGAAATGTTAAAGGCACCGCCAATATTGCACTTACTGAAAGCTCGGAGAAAGAACCGGAGACATTGAGCATAAGCATCTTCCCCAAAGCCACATAAGATAGGGCCAGAACCCAAAGATTGCCCCCCATCTTCTGGCCACTTCCCATGTACCAGTGCCTTTATTTCGGTCTATAAGGCACAGAGAAGGACAAAATGGCTGGACTCCACATTATGGTTTTCAGGGTATAATTAGGGACAAGGTTCAAGGTCTCTGCCATCAGCACCTCCTCCTGCAGCACACACTCCTACACCCATACCAGGGGAGTGAGCACATGGTTGTGTTGTTCCTCCAGAAGGCAGCCAAACCCAGCCCCAGGGCACGGACCACACAGCCCACCACATCCAGAGAAGGGCACAGAGCACATACTTTCTTGCACACAGCAAGCTTAATGAGGTAGGAATTGAAAATATAACACATTATCACATTGTACAGTTACAGAGACTGTCACGAGACAGCTACTCAACACCACAGAGAAACGGAAACTGCTAACCTTAAAGTATAAGGTGCTGTTCACATCAATTATTTATTCCAGGGAGGTTGACGATGGCAATTTCATTTGGATATTCACCAGATCAAGCCTCAAGCACTATGTTCTCCACCCCCAACACAGTTGCCATTGATGGCCTTCCATGCCTTTTCAAGACACTTCTAAACTCTCATTAAAACACATATTGTAAAGATAAAATGTCAGTAAAAACAACACACAAGCCCTGGTCTATCCTTCCAGCCTATAGTTGCCTGCATGCAAAAATCTCAGCACCAGGAATTTGTCCCTCCAGAAAGTGGAACATCTACCCTACAGGACAAGGGGTCCAGATTTGTCACCCAGCATGTCTGAGCACAAGAGGACCACAGAGTGACCAGCCTGGATCTCACAACCTCAGTAAGTCCCCAGTGTTTTCACTCTCTGATGAGCAGTGTTTGGTCAGATATACTAAGTCAATGTTGCATGGCATTGTTATTTATTTATTAAGAAGACTTTTCAAATTGCATCTCCAACATTTAAAAAGTTCTTTCCTTATCAAATAGTCCAAGACCTGACTTATGTCACCACCAGTGCTGTTTATCTCCTGTATCTCATTCAGACTGAAAAGTGATTTGGTTTTTTGCATGACAATAATGAGTCACACTCAATAAAATAGAGGACCCTGGACAGTGAGGATAATTTGTATTTTGCAATTTGGAAATCGCAGCACTGAAACCATCTAACTAATTCCAGGCCAGGGTGCTGAGAGGAGAGAGTCAGGGGTCCATTCTAACCATTCTCAAGTAACCACCACAACACTACAGAAAGTAACTAGATGGAAACTAACAGACAACTAGCATTTTAAAAAAAACAAAACAACAACAAAACCAAACCCTTCTTTTCAATCTCGTGAATCAGAGCACTGTGCTCAACCCAAAAGACTTGCCAGACCAACTCATCGCACTGATTACTGGCCAGAACAAAGACAACAAAGTCCTCATCCCCCAAACTTTCCAATTTCTACATCATAAAGGGAAAGAAAAGGTGGTGGGAGGAGGAAGAAACAGCAAAAGTATTAGGAGAACGGCAACAAACGGGCAGCAAACTTGCAGACAGCCTCAACTGTCTTACTTCAAATTCATTGATTACTAAAGTTTATGAGGTCTCAGCTTTTTAACCACCACAGTTACAGCTTCAGGGCGTGTGTCTTTCTGCCCATCGTACTGTTACCAGCCCTGCACAGCACAAAGGCACAGGGAGACAGGCAAGATGCAGAAAGGAACAAGTTAACAAGAGAGAAGCAAGGCCAACTGGATAAGAGCAAACAGGAGGATATTAAAGAGAAGAGTTAGAAAAAGCAAATGCCAAGGAAAATGGAAGGTGCAGGAGGAGTTAGACAGAAAAGAGATGGGAACCAGACCCCTGGAAGGGAAAGACTCCAAAAAGCAACTTATTTCAGAAGGGATGCTGCAGTTCCTGCAGGCACATTTCTGCTCAAGAGTTCATTACTTCTCCTGAGCTCGTTTGGCAGAAGTGAGGCAGAGCCACAACCTCAGCACAGCTCTAGACAGCAAAGCAAAACCAAGTTTCTTCCAGAGGGACACTAAATTTGCTAGAGAGAATTTCTTTTTCCCTGCAAGATGAGCTATCACTGAGGTCAGATACTCCTCCCCACAAAGTTCACAAGCTCCAGCAATCCCATGTCCTCCCCCTCAAACAGAGTTCCTCTCTGCAGAGGAGGGGAGGAACCGGACAAGGCACGCATTCATCCCAGCCTACTTCTAACCTACTTCTCCTGGCAATGGAATGACCAGAATGAGGAGTTTGGTCATAGTCCAATCTATATTTTTTCACAAAGCTAGCCACTAAAGCCAGTCTGCTCCAGACATCTTTCAAGACTGGTATTCTCACCAAAACATCAGGCATGCAAGATTTGAGGCACAGTGAGGCCAGGCTAGATACCACCGCAGATTCAGAGGCTACTTTGGCAATATATACATGACCCTGGGGCATGCAAAATGCAGAGAGCTGACACTGAAAGGTGTCCTTTGCACTGCACGTTTAGCCCAGACAGGCCATAAGGACGAGCACCCTCACACTGGGGTGTAGGAGGGAAGGAGGTTCCATCTCATTCCATCTGAATGGGACAAGCAAGACAACCTGATGGCTCCACACAAGGCACCAGGCTCTCCTGGCACCTTCTTTCCTTTTATGTGTCCTCTTCTCACACAATCAATCTTTCCAGATACTAACTGTGATAATCACTAATCATTAATTGTGATAATCATTGCTTCAAAAAGCCTCCTCAGAGCTATGGTGTCAAATACTACTGCCCTCTCCCCAGCCCACTGAGACTGTACCTTGTAGAGAGCCAAGGTAGGTCACTACCCTACATGCTGTATCATAGAATGATNATCAGATCCCCCCTCAGTCTTCTCTTCTCTGGACTAAAAAGACCCAAGTCCCTCAGCCTTTCCTCATAAGGGAGATGTTCTAGACCCCTCCTTAATCATCTTTGTAGCCCTCTGCTGTCCCCTCTCCAGCAGTTCCCTGTCCTTCTTAAACTGGGGAGCCCAGAACCGGACCTAGTACTCCAGATGGGGCCTCACCAGGGCAGAGTAGAGAGGGAGGATAACATCCCTAGACCTGCTGGCCACACTCTTCCTGATGCACCCCAGGATGCCATTGGCCTTCTTGGCCACAAGGGCACATTGCTGGCTCATGGTCTTGAGTACCTTTACTGTACTTGCTGTACCTTTACAGCATGAGACCTTGTTCTAGGGTAACCAACCCATGCTGCTGCAATAAATAATGCAAAAGTGCCCTCTGAGGTGGTTTAGGCTCTTGACTTCACCAGTGTCTCCAGTATGGCTCCCAGATGCCAGGCAATGAACCCAGCAGCACCAGAACAAGTACATAGGTCAAATTAGGGGAGAATTGCCTGAGAACAAGAACATGCACCTGGAAAGATATTGTGGTCTGACACTGCCTCAGGAATAGCTCAAGAGATAACAGAACTTATCTGGTCCAAGGCAAGTTTTCCCACCGAAACATAATCCATCTTGTGCGGAGGCCAAGCATCATCTTTCCCTTACACACATCTGAGACCTCCCTGTTCTGCTTTCAGTGCCTGTGTTCCTCTGACACCAAAAGAAGTTTACATACTTAATGTTGCAGTAGCTGCCAGAGGATGAAATAACATCCCAACAGCAGAATTACTACAAAGAACACATTCAAAATCCATGGAGAAGGCAAAGGTTGCTCAACAAAGGTCAAAGTACCCTGGGATCACCCATATCATTCAGTACAATGCTAGAGAAGGTAAGCAATACAAGCACAAAGAGCATACTATTATTTTAAAAAAAAAAAAGTATGCAGACATCCAGAATGGACAGGAATAGGCTACTGTTTCTTCAGAAAACCTAGATAAAAGTCAGTGTCAACTTTCACCAGAATGGTATTTCCAGACAGAAAGAGGAGACATCATTTGTGTTGCCCTGACTATAATGTATCCTGGATAAAAACACACAGCAGAAATGGTCAGCAAGAGCTTGCTTTGCTTTCAAAGCTATCAGCCATCACCCTGAAAAACACAGGATGGAGCCAGGCAAAGCAAGAGACAAATACACCTGATAACACACAGGGAAAGTTTATTCCCAGCTCTTCAAGACGGGAAGTAGAGGAGGGACCTTCAGAGACTGAAAACAACCATAAATTATTAAACTTGTCAGAACTTAACCCTCACTTTGAAGTTCATCAGAAAACCACACGGAGACACAAAGTCTTGGGGGGAAAAGATGAAGGGAAATCATCACCACCACCACATATCTCCAGTCAAGAGAAAAGCCCTACCATACTGTACTCCCAGTCACAGATCCTGTATGCTCAGATGGAAGTATCCATCAGGCACGTGCAAAGAGCATGTCTAAAGCAGAAACCAGGCTACAGCACAGAGACAACTCGGTGCAGGACAGATCTGCAAGACCCTGCAGCTTATTACCCGAAGTACAGCAGCAGATTAACACAAGTAGATTGGATGTGCCAGCTTCAGGCCCAAGGCAGTCACAAAAATCTCTGCAGCAGGCTCTCGTGTACTTTGGGTTTTTAAGATTTGCCCAAGGAAAGTCAACTCAGCTCTCTCTGTAACTGCTGGTATAAAAATATCCCATCTTCTCTCAAACAATACATTGTTAAACCTTGTTATAGGTTGTGTCATGCTCCTTTCAACTATGGTCTTATGTCCATGGTATCGTTTGTCTTAAAACATGTCGAAAGTTCTCCAGGAAGCCAATGAAAAGCAATCACAGCTAAGCAAGGAGAAGAATGTTTTAAAATTATTCCACATCATTAAAAGGCATGGAAAAAAGGAGGGGGGAGAAAATGAGTTAAAAAAGGAGATGGTACTTATCTTCTTTTCAGAAAAGAAATGTTAATTTAGTAAGTGGGGGAGGTGAGGAGGAATTCAGCCAGACAAGCCAGAGTGGTCACGTAACTACAGGTGGCCTGAAATCAGTACAACTGTGGGCACTGTTTACTTAACATACTGAAACTACTCACATTTGGATATTTGTTTAAAGCACAGCTTTGAATTATTTCTAAGATAACACTTTTCCCCACATTCAGTGGTAAGAACACAGGTTAACAAGGGAATCTTCTGTAACAAGCACAGAAGCACAAAGGAGCAGGCACTATACAAGCTGGGGGCTGAACCTATCTCGGGCTGAGACAGCTCTGTCACTTTAGTTTCCTTCCAAACCCTGCCTTCCTAAATGCTTTTCTAAAAGCAGTCCTATTTCTCTGCTGTTTTTAAAATAAAGCATGCTGTAATTACAGTTACAACAACCATTTCTGTGCAAAGCATTAAGCTGATCCAACCACAGCATCATCAGGTAATCTGTGCTCTCACTCTGAGCTGTGGAACAGCCTCCCTACTCTCTGAGTTTATTAAGGTGTTAACGAATCTTGTTTATCGTATGTCTGAGAACAGAGAGATACAGTTTTCAGGGAAGATTCCTCACAAGGGGAAAACTTGCCTCACCAACAAATAGAAGAGACCAGTTTACTATGAGAAAAACCATCCCTTTAAATTCTGCCTCTACCCGAGGTCTACAATAGCAGAGAGAGATGATCTAAATAAGGCAGATGTGACACCGTTTCCATCTTCTCATTGATATTATCGTTCCAGTGTCCTCATCTCCCTGAACTCTCCAAAACTTCCCTAGTTAACCTATCCCACTGCCCTATCATTACTTTTCCCTAACGTGTAGCCTTAATCTTCATGACATTTAAATCTTTTACTGCCTGTCTTAGGGAGGGAAATATATTGACACCCCGTTCCCCTGGCATGGTTATTTCAGGGAAGAATCTGCCATTTAAAGCTTCCTCTGCAGCTTCAGGCCTCCGTTATACTCTGTTCCTTACTCCATCCTGGACACAGTGTCGCTCTGCACGGTCACACAAGCTTCACGATACAGCAAGAACAACAAAACCAACCCAATTCAACCAACCAGGTGAGAACAGGCAAGAAGAGCCTGACAGAAGCTGCCAAGTCCTGTGGGTTGGCTGGCGAGTCATGGTCTTGCTGGATCATTTTCTCACACCGTACCATCAGGATCAGGGGTTGGAATGAACAAGCACTTCCAGATTCACGCTGCCTTCTGCAGGTCTCTAAAAGCCAGCGGCGTGGAAAAAGTAGCAAAGAAAGCACTGCTCATGCTCTTTTCCAGCAGAAATGGTAAGGAATAGGAACGGATAGAGAGGGCGAAACAATCAAGGAGGTAAGTAGCCACGTGCACCGAAGCTACAGATGAGAATGGCTTGGCACAGGATACTGTGGATGATAAAAATAAATGGGTTAAAAGGATAAGCCGGATGGACTCAAGGAAAAGCAACCAAAGGCTGCTACATACAAGGATGGTGCTTCTGCTTCAGCAAAGTCTGCAGCTACAGGTTCCTGGAGGTAGACAGATGTAGTGGGGACATACAACGATACACACACCCTGCTCTTTTATTCTCAAGACCTCTGTTCTCTGCTGCTACTAGAAACAGTACCTGAGCTGGGCCACCGGTCTGACTGGGATGGCTGTTCCACATGCTGGGACTTGGGAACAGCACAGCAGGGCAAACACGTTAAGATGCATCTTTGACTGGATCCAGCTTCATCAAACCACCCAGGTTTATTAATCTGGTGCTAGTGGCGGCAGAGGAGCTGGTCCCAGAAGGTACAGAAGACCACTGTGCTTCAGGAGCAGGGCAGGTAGAGAGTGGGTGGGAACCGCAAGTTCACACTCAGCCACTCAACCAGATCCAAATAAATCACTGCAACCCCGGGGCTATTGCTATCCCTCCCTTCTCTCATTATTGCCAGACCCTTCATCCTGGTTTTGAAAATCCTTTCCAATAAGGTTGGGAAATGTGACTTCAGCCTGTTCTCATGTTAAAAAAAAACAAACCAACCCAGACAGTTACCCCAAGCTCAATGCAGAGTTAATTACAGTAATACTTAAGCAGGCTTAAAAAACAGTCTTCGTCCCCATATGAGAATGATATGCACATGTTCTTAAATCAGGCAAGTATTAGAAATATGTGTTGCAACAGGCATCCTTCCTAGAAACAGGCATGTAAAGCTCTGGAGACAGAACAGTGCTACTTAAGAGGGGAAAAACCCTTTGAATCAGTTGAGGATTCACTGCTCTTTAAATAGGAACAGGATATAATATAATCTTGCCTGCCGACAGAAGACAAATGTAGACTTCCATCTTAAAAAAAAAAAAACACAACTGTTTTTAAGAGAAAAATGTCACAGTTGCAACAGAACAGGGCTCTCCTAGAGGTTACACAGTTAAAGCCATCGGAAGTTCAGGAGGAATAAGCAACAGAAACAGTTTAACACCAGCAGAGGGTTTTCTCTCACTCATCAACGAGATTCAACTCTTTGTGCTCCAGGTGGGTCAGACACAGCCCCAGAGCTCCTGACACAGGGTAAGGCCATTCCAGTCGCAGCAACAACAGCAAAGCTACCTCTACCCAAACCACCAGGTTTTCTGTGAGCTACACTTAATTAACAAGCTGAAAATGGTTGAAGGCAGCTTTTATTTTCAATGACAGAAAAAGGAAGGACAGACAGGAGAAGGAGATATCAATGATCAAAGAATACAGTTAGGAAACTGGCAAACAGAGCTACAAAGATGATGAGGGGCCTGGAGCATCCCCCTTCCAAGGAGAGGCTGAGGGACTTGGGTCTTTTTAGTCTGGAGAAGACTGAGGGGGGGTATCTGATCAATGCCTATAAATACTTCAAGGGTGGGTGTCAGGAGGATGGGGCCAGTCTTTTTTCAGTGGTGCCCAGGGACAGGACAAGAGGGAATGGGCACAAACTGGAACATAAGAAGTTCCATCTGAACATGAGGAGGAACTTCTTCACTTTGAGGGTGGCAGAGCCCTGGAAGAGGCTACCCAGCGAGGTGGTGGAGTCTCTGCATCTGGAGACATTCAAACCCCACCTGGACACGTTCCTGTGCAACCTGCTCTGGGTGGCCCTGCTCTGGCAGGGGGTTGGACTAGATGATCTCCAGAGGTCCCTTCCAACCCCATATCATTGTGGGATTCTGCGAGTGTTGGGACTCAGGCCACAGTTCCCCAAATGACCAAAATTGCAAGGTGAGGTGAGAGGGTCCTGCCAGAGCCCCATCCTCTTGACAGTCACCCTTTGAGTATTTATAGGCGTTGATCAGATCCCCCCTCAGTCTTCTTTTCTCCAGACTAAAAACACCCAAGTCCCTCAGCCTTTCCTCATCAGAGAGATGTTCTAGGCCCGTAATCATCTTTGTAGCCCTCTGCTGTACCCTCTCTAGCAGTTCCCTATCCTTCTTGAATTGGGGAGCCCAGAACTGGACATAGTACTTCAGATGGGACTACTGCAGCAGGAGTTCCCCAACAGAACAGCCACACAAGGTCAAACCAAAAGAGGTCCACCTAGCTCAGCACACTCTTCACTGAAACGGTCAAGAGGTAACACCAAGGAATTGGTATGTCTTTCCTCTTACTGATATTCCTCAGCACATATCTGCAATTCAGGGACTTTCCTAGGAAAAGGTGACATCCCTGTGAAGTGGGTACCACAGAGGAATTCCGCTCCTTGAGAAGGGTCTGCAACTGAAGACTTTGCCAAAGCGTTGTGCCAGTGCTGACTCCTCACCCTTCCCTCATCACAGCTTACCATCTTGTTTGGGTACACTTGGAATATCTTTCCCCGAGGCAGTGGGCCTGAACGCTTAACAAAACAGTTTGTACACTTGGTCAGTACCTTGAACACCACGTCCAGATTGAAGTATTTTATAGGAGCGTTAATACACTGTTTGCCTTTGAACACCGAGCAGGGTAGGCTATGCATAGGAAGAAAACAGAATCAGGAGATCAAATTTGCCTACGGGTTTAAAGATCGAGTAAATAGAACCATATATTTTCAGTCACAATTCCAGTTCCAAGGCTGACCCCCTCTGCCTGTACTGCTTGCAGCACCAGCACAAGATTGCAAGCACCAAGTTATCCAAGAGGAGCATGTGCTGCTTATTTTGCTCTTAATTTTAAGCAGATTCTGAATAGATTTTGAGAGAACATTAGTCACTTGCCTTGATCCTGCACAAAACAACAGTTTTTTGATGGAGAAACAGGAACGGGGACAGTTTCTGCTGAAAGAGACTCAATTCAAATTTGAAGGTACCTTTGGATCAACAAGAAGGTACTGCCACAGGAACCCTGACAATTTTCCCACAGCCCACAGAGAAAAATAGCATGCTCTTAAGAAAATTACCCTGTAACTGAAAAAGAAATACACTGCTCCTTTGAATGGCTGTGACTCATACGGGCTCCACTTCTGCATCAGGTTCATGTCACTAACCAACCCATTTAATTGGTTCCATTTATTTCTAAGAAATCCTGCTATCCTTGATGTCACTTTTTTTTATCCAGTGCTTTCCATCATCTACTCTTGATATCTGGGATACATTAGCCAGTAACAGAATTTCCAGCATCTCACCTGCCTGGGATCCTGATTAGTTTTACAAAATACTCCCTGCTGTGCAAGAAAAGGCTGAAGTCTGAGCTAAGTAACAAGGGCCCCACTTCAAAAGAAAGTTACTCTGTTCATATGAGGGTTGTTAAAATGCACAGACATGAAGATCCAAATCACCTACACTAGAGACTACTCAAACTGGTAGTTTAGTGGAACACTTGCACAGCACCATCACTATTCACATCATGCACGTGGCTTGCTTCCTAACAGGCTCATTTTAAGCACCGGAACAGCAATTTTGATTCAATGTATACCAAAAGGTAAAGTGTACTTAAATGCACGTTAATATTCTGTTTCTTCTAACAGGTAACAAGAAAATTTACAGCATGAATTATGAGTTGAACAAGTTTCTTTTATGAAGGACTAATCAAGTGCATCCCAGTAAACAGCATCCTGAACAGCAGTCTGTACCAATGCATCCTACTATATTCTCCTCTGATTTGGAAACCTCTTTTCCCATTAGAGGGGCCTTTATTGGGCTAAAGAAGAGATTTAAAAACAAAATAAAACAAAAACCAAACCACACAACAAAAAACCCCACACAGCAGAAGCCCAAAACCCTGCCCACTGCAGATTTTTCAATTGTGATGAGTCAATATAACAATGTAAGAATTTTTTTTTGTACAAACACGTATTCTGACTTGGATTGATATTCCAGCAGTTCCACCAGCTTCTAACACAGCAAACACCCAACACAGCTACGCTATTGCAGCACAAATCCAGCTCCCTCCGCAAGGAAATGTATTCTTACAACAAACATCAACGGAAGAAGCGGTTCTGAGGTGGTAGAACTCCTTCACACAAAACTATGCTGTTAAACCAAGTAATTGATCATTTCCCTCCCCTTGTCTTACAGAAGTCCTTAAGGAGCTGCAATGATAAAAAGGTAAATTTATCAATTCTAGGCCAAAGCTTTGAGTTTCAGTTAAAATACATATACCAGCAGCTGAAATTCATCCTAAGACTTCTTGATTTTTTAAAAGCATGTAATAAATAAGCAGCTGTCCTAGGCATTTGGCTTTTTTTTTCTTCTTAGGTATTTTATGTCCTAAAATTCTTTAGTCTTCAATAATAACAAGTAGAATTGGCTTTTAAAAAAAAAAAATCAAATCCAAAAAGGTTCCTTTTTATTTTTTTAAAGCTTTTTACAAATGAAGACAGACAACGCATTCCTGCAATCAAACAGGCAGTCTGAGATTCCTTCAGAGGGTGAATACCAACCCACATCAAGTTTTGGGAACTGTAATAGTTACTTTAGAGACAGACAAAATGAAAAAATTCAATTCTTCTAAATTCACTTAGGACAATCTGACTTCCATACGTCTGGATTGCATTTCCAGTTTTTAAACCATGGAGTATGTTCTTTTTAATGCTGTAGGATCAGAAAGCTGCTGAAGTTCTGCAATTCACCTAAGTGCAGCTCTAGGTTTCACATAAAATGAGGTTTTAGTTTTGAACTCAGGGATATTGTGACTGGGAAAGAAAAACTCAACATTCATTAGTTTAATGACATTCTGGAGCCAAATTTACTGTCAGCTGTTATGTAATCTCCCCTTTTGATTTCCCAAGGCAAGATGACATGTGCAGCCTGCCAAAGACAAACTTTCATATTATTTAACAGCTGGAATAATGCTTATGACAGGGATTGAAAGAAAAAGAGTAAATTAGCTTTTAAATGAAAAATAATAATGGGATAGAAGTTAACAATGGTCCCTGCCCGGCAGGGAAGTGTTGAGTTCTCCATGCTGAGTCACCAAAGAAAAAGGTCAACAAGCAGAACCCCCTCTCAACCAACAGAGCACCAAGGAATTCTTGCCTTAATTACACGCGAACTGAATCAAGTTGAACAAATCTTTACAAACGAGACCTTCTACAAAAAAAAAAAAAGGAAACTGAGAACTCGTAGTAAAAACAGCCGCTAGCAAGAGCTCCCTTGACATATCCATATCGGAAAATATTACTGTTGCCTCAAGACATCAAATCAAATATGCCCTCATTTGTTTTACAATAAATTTGGGAACGACAGGATGCAAAGCTCGGTCAGCACACAAGAATTTGACTCTGAAATTGCTTAGAGACTGTCAGGCTCACTTGGCCAAGCCAGACAACACTGACAAAGATTCTGAATGTTGATAAGTGCATTTCTAGGTATCTCAATTGTAAGCTTTTAAATATTTTGCTTTTCATAACCAAGTCATCCTCATAAACTAGCACACCTTTAAAAGAGCAATCAGGAAGGATGGGTGTATTTACCATGGCAGTGCTGCACTAAAGGCTTCTAAAAGTTCTTCTAGTGACTCTGTCACCATCGCACTCAGGTACCACTTTTAACTGGAAATATTCTTCAGACTGGTCTCTTAGGTTGGGGGTGACTTCAGATTAAAGTGAATAAAGCCACTTAATTCTAGCTGTAATTTTTTTTCAGAACGCTAGAGACTCATTAACCAGCAGTGCAGTAATGAACATTTGTGCCGTAACTTGTTGCCTAGGCAACAAGGGACTGTATTTATCAAGCGTGAAATCAGCATTAGAAAGTAGCTCCTATGGAAATTAAGTAGAAGCTATTGTAGCACTGTGGCTTCTCACCCAAATCTGAACTGTTGTTGTGGTGCCCTCCAAAAAGAGGGGTGTGTGGACCTTTCCTCTGTTGCAGAGGTGAGTCAGCAGTAGCTCCCATTCAAGTCCTTACAGTCACAGCAGTGTAAATTCAGCAGAAGAAATTAATTAGCAATTCTGCAAGAACACACCATAATTTAAAAACAGTACGTGAGGGTCAAACTGAAGGTCTGGAGGGGCAGGGCAGGAAGGGACAAAGTTTCTGTGTGTTAGGACAATTTATCACACTTGCTGTATCTCCTGAATTTTTCCAAACGCCTGCTCCTAGCTGAAGTTGAACATGTACCTCGCTTCTTCAAGCACATCTGCAGGCAGCCTAGCAAGAGGATTAAAGTGTTTCAACTTATTAGACAGTGATGCTCTTAACTCTTTTCCAATAGAGAATCTTTGTGAACTTCCACAGCAGAAGACTTGAGCCTGCCCTGAAGAATGTCATGGTTCGTCCTTGGCCCACCTCCAGGAGACTCAATGAAAAGCTCACACCAACTGTAAAATGACAGACCTTTCAATTTCATCTCATTTTCACCATCCCTTCAAAGTTAATGTCACACACTTAATTCAAGACACAAACAGAAAAAGCTCCATCTCCTTGTGAGCCCTTCACAGGGGACCAGCTTCTAAACCCTCCAATTTTTCCTAAGCATTTTTTGGTTCAACACTTCTGTGCCTTTCCTCATCCTAGAGGACTCCAGGTCCTGCTCCTTCAATGGCTGAACTACCTGCCTGTTCAGATTTGTACTGCTTCCTGCCCAAGTGCACCATCAGACTACAGAAAGAATAATGGGGTATGTAAAGAGGGGGTGAAAAAACCCCAACAAACGTTAGTGACTTCAAAACCTTGGCGGAAGAGTTAATTTTGCCAAACTAGCTATGCCTGATGAAATTAAAGAAGACTCCATGACCAAGATTCATTAGACCATACTAGCTCCCTTGGGAAACCTATTCCCCAGCCCCGTGAGCGCCTTCTCATTACTCACCTGCTTACAAAATCCTATGCAAAAGCCCCAAAGATACAAATCCCCAACAAAACACCACACAGGAACAGAGTCTATAAAGCTGGACAAGTAGGGCTTTCAAAATACCACAGAGATCCAACAGTAATTTGAAGATCTCCACACACTCAACCCGACATCATTGTGCACAAAGACCACACACACCTTAACAGTCCTGGATGTTTCTAGATGAAAACACATTGCATTAAATAAACTAACTTTGTTTCAAAGTTAATCTGTTCTGGTTGTGGATGTCTCTCTACAGCCAGGAACCAGAGTCACAGGAACTGGTAAGAATCTCACTTTTTGCCACCAGGTCTAGACTGGAGCAGCAGATAAACATCTGCATCAAATGTCTTTAGGAAGGTTATTTTTGGGTTTGATAATACTTATTAGCCTAAGGTGAAAATGAATAAAACAAAATTAAACTTACAACATGACTTAAGTTCAGGTATAAAGGGTTTGCTTCTTTGACAAACAGGGGCTAAGAAGGACTTCTCATACATAAACCAAAAATTTTCAAGACTGGCTTTAAGTCACACCAAACATTTGTTTCTTGCAAATGAGTATGACCATATAGAGAGTCATGGAAATGGATACTGAGAGGCAGGGGTCCATCTCTTCTCCCAAGTCACAGGCCATGGGACAAGAGGAAATGGCCTCAAGCTGCACCAGGGGAGGTTCAGATTGGAGACTGGGAACAATTTTTCCACAGGAAGGGTTCTTAAGCCTTGGAATGGGCTGCCCAGGGAAGTGGTTGAGGCCCCATCCCCGGAGGGATTTAAAAGCCGGGTTGCCATAGTGCTTAGAGACATGGTTTAGTGATGGTTTTTATCAGTTAGGTTGATGGTTGGACTAGATGATTTTAAAGGTCCCTTCCAACCTAGACAATTCCATGATTCTGTGATTGCTTGCTACACCGACAGCCTTGTGGTGACACAAGCAATGAACTCCAAGCGAGGTAGGAGCGCGTTCACAGCTCATTAACTCCTCTGCGGTAACTGCCTATATGGAAACTCTTTACCTGGCAGAGCACACCGGGCAGCCAGCTCCACTTCTGCTGAAGGAAGGGTCAAGCCCTGTTGCAATTAGCATGTTATTTATCCACTACGCTACCTGCCTGTGTAGACCTGCCATGCAGAAACAAGAGCCAATGCTGCTCTTGGCGTAACAGCTCAGGGTAGCAAATATCGTAACACAAGCAAGATCAAACGGTTTTCATCCTGTTCAACAACTGTTTGGCTTTGGTCAGAGATGTGCCAGATAGTCCTTTTTTTTTTTTTTTTCTTTTTAAAGGAGGCAGCAACAAAATGAACACTTTTCCACAGACTTTCTTGTTTAAGGAAACGCCAACAGCTGAAGCAGTTGCAGGCAAGATAATTGTCCACAGATGGCACACACAGACAAGGACAGTAGTGACACGACAGACTTCACTGAGAACAGAGCACGGTGATTACAGTGGGTTATAAAGATGCGTTGGAAAGGACAGGAAGCAGCTATTACTGCTCCAATTGTAGATTCTTATTTAATTCTCGTGTTCTCCTCTAGAAAGGCAGCAATAATGAGCAAACCGCCCCTCTTCTCCACCTGCGCTGCCATCACAGCATTATTTAACAAGCACGTAACATCACTTTTAAACCAGAACAACAGAGTTATGCCAACAGCTGCAGCAGACCTGAGCTGTTTCTCTGTGGAAATAGATCCCCCAAGCCAGAACCCCTTCTCTCCCCAGAGCGATGCGCAGGCAGATGCCCAGGGGAGCACTCAGCAGCCTTCCCGAGGATGCTCCTCCAGCCCCCAGCAGCTCCATTCACAGGCCAACGTGACATCTGGCTATTAATATAAATAACTCAGCCCACAAAATTTCTCTTGTTTTTTTTTGTACTGTATTGCAAGCAGTAAGAGCAAATGCATGTTCAAAATATATGTTGTAGGCTAGCCACTGAGCAAGACAGGTCAAATATCTCCATGCAGACAGCAATGGTTAAACAAGGTTAAAAAAAAGTTTAGCAAAAATTAGAAGCAAGACTTACAATAATTTCATTCAGTGAAAGCAATGACCACATCCATAAAGACTACCGAGATGCATAATGACAAATGCAAACAAGGACCACTCCAAAGATATTTCACTGGGGTTTGCTCAGCAGGGCTGACATCTTCATTTTTTAATTAAAGTATGCCGGTTTATGATCCATTTTCATGGATGTCCTTTCTCTTAACCACAATAGTTATGCACAAGTAATACAACAGAAATATTCCCTAGCTACGCTGTACTGAGAAAGCTTGATTTGATTCTGAGATCCAAACCAGAATCTCATTAACTGAAGCGACAACATCAGTAAAACCTAACAGGTGTTACACAGATGTCAGTTTTGATCATTTGTTCCTCATCAATAATATCACTCTCTGAAATCAATACACTCATCCCAGAAAACCATAAAAATCTATTCTCTGTTGGGCTTGGGCTCCATCACATTGTGAAAACTATTAATCTAACTGCCTGTGACCAAGAACAGCAATAAGCTTACCTTTATTTTCAGGAAATGTTAACTTAAAAAGGAAACAAATCTAGGCTTAACTTAAAATCACTGTTGGCCATCCATACCTAGATGAGATGTGGCAGATACCTTCCACCATCAACAACCGTCCATTGGTTTCCCCCCTGGTCCACGCACAACTAGCAAACCAGTCCCATTTCCACCACCCACCCTGCCAGGCAGGCAACAGTCAGGACTTGGATGTGCTTGATTATGAAGTATTTGAAGCTGCAACACCACTGAGAAGTGCGTGCTGACGGGCAGGGGGAAGGGAAAGCAGGTAGGAGTACTGCCCCATGGCAGGAGGAAACGCTAGAAGCAAAGCCACGTTCCAAATATCAGGTAATGGCTTTCTTTATTTAGGTCAGGGGAATCATCTCAGTCACATATTGTGAGCCTGCTATTTTTGTACAGACCAGCTTTCACGCTGAGCAAAGACACTATGCTTCCTGGGTTTTGTTTTTTTAAAAATAATCCTTAAGAAGACACCGATGCCAATTCCAACACTTAAAGCCTTACACAGGCCAGACCATCTGTTTCTTAACTTGGAAGGGGAGGAGAGAAGACTGGATAAAAACACTTTCCCCTGTCCTTTTACATAAATCTAAAGCAGACAAAGACCTTGTGATAAAACTCAAATTATCTAACGTACATCTTCCACGTTTCCTCCTAGATCCCACTACAAAACACATTTAAAGAAAGGAAATTAGCAATAATGAAAGTGCCTCAAGAATTTGCCCAAGTAAATTACTTCTCAAAAGCCAACTTATGATTCAGTTTTCATTAACTCTACAAAATTAGTTTGTCAAGGTTGGGGTAGTTTTTTCCATTGTTAGACAGGTACTGGGAGTGTTCTTAGTAGAAATCAAAAGAAGAGCAAGTGGAGGGGAGGAGGGACGGTGCTGGGGAGAAGAGCAAGCCCAGCACCATCAATTAGTCTTCTTGTGTCCCTCAAAACCTAAGCCTATCACAGAGTTTCCCACAGACTGCACAGAAAGCAGAGTCTAAGAGATGAAGATAGTGCTTTTCTCATCAGGAAAGGACAGGTAGCAGAAGGTACTACTACTACTCTGCCCCAAACAGCAGCTCTTTTTATCAGACATCAACACCACATGCATTAAAATAATTGCTCCTGCTTTCTCACAATTCATGACTAGAGAATTATAAAAAGCAGTTATCCTCTTTTTGGGTTGTTTGGTGGGGTTTTTTTTTCTCTCTCCTTTTTCTTGACGAATCCAGTGGTCAAGAGCTATTCCTCCCACACGGTCAGAGACCATTTCCACAGCAGAAATCCAGACATCCTGTCAT
This sequence comes from Tringa tobata, assembly GCA_033628505.1. Classification (NCBI taxonomy): domain Eukaryota; kingdom Metazoa; phylum Chordata; class Aves; order Charadriiformes; family Scolopacidae; genus Tringa; species Tringa tobata. The sequence continues at coordinate 6,298,228 of JAHREE010000098.1, forward strand.
CTCTACTAGTTCTCCAACCCGAGTCCCTCCTATCCACTCTATCTTGCTCAACCACAACAGCCACAAGAGGCTGTCAAGAGCCTCCCAAGACCCCTGATATATAAGGATCCTTTTTCTTTGAGCGGTGAGCAAGCTTGTCTCCTGTTAAATAGGAAAATCTAAGGTCCACTGGATTAAAAGGAAAAATTGCTGTCAACTTTGATAGGAAGATAATTTAATTTGCTCTCCTAGTCAGGTCCTGCTGCTTGTAGAAAATCAGGAAAACAGCACTACACGAAAAAAGCCAGGACCAGTGACGCCGAGCTGGAAAGATTGTCCTGTGTAAACACTTTCTTCTGCCCCCCCTTCCACCCGAAGATTCAAGTCAAATAATTTTAAGAGTATTTATAACAAGATCTTAAAAGCAGGGCCTTTTGAAAAGTGGGCTCTCAAAGCCCTTGCTTCTACTCATTCAAGCCATCGTATTTAAAACCAGATTGCTTAGAAAGCAAAGGAGCTGGCTGTTTTTCCCACCGTTTCGCAGACTGCTATGCAGGAACTCAATAGCATCTAGGAGGTTAAAAACATGTTTTCCATACACTTCTCTGCAACAACAATGAGGGCAGTGCAGAGCTAACCCAGGGCTGAACAGCAAAACAGTCATATCTGCAAACGTGCACATTCTTGGCTATAGCTGTTTACAGGTTTGCGATTCATAATTAATACCCCCAATGAAAACAACTACTCGTGTCTGAAAGCCCTAAAGCCACAACGAGCTAATTACTAATAAAAGCTCTACAGTCTCGTTTAAGCTGTGGGAATGTAACCAGGCACAGCAAATAGTGCAGTGGTGAGCAAAGCTTAAAGACTCCGGCTACTTTTTGATAAACCAGCTGTGGTTCTGCCCCTTCCCCTTTCCCCCCCAAAATAGAACACCTTGCTCCCCAACACAACACGTGAGCAGGAAGACAAAGACACAGCCCAAGCTGGAAAAACAAAACACATAAAATAATAACCCCACAGCCAGGTTTCTCACTGGGACTTCGGGGAGCTTCAGAGCAGCCCTCACCTGAGCCTGGCCAGCAGCAGCAGCGAGCTGAGCCACCAGGGCCACCATGCAGAGGTCATCTTGGACCTACTTCTCTCTCCACGATAAACTGGGCAGGACACATCACCGTGTGTTGTACAGAACAGATGCTTGGTCTAAATGTTGATTTTTCCAGGAGGAACTGACAAGTTGGTTTGAGACCTGCAGCTTATTTCTTATTGTTTTTAAAAGGACAGTTAAAGCCCATTTTTCAGCAGCAGAGAGACCATCCCAGTAGCACCAGGCATGCAGCAAAGACCTCTAGACATAGTTTTCCGCAGTTTCTCTTGCACACCTCAGGTACAAGCAGATAGCACAGTCAGTGTCCTGCAATAAAAGCTTGCTCACATGGCCTCTTAGGTTTAAAAAAAAACAAAAACCCAAGTAACCAGCTAGAAGGCTGCTTGATTACCTGAGACTTCTCCTTAAGGGATGTGACAATATCAGGGGCTGTGTTTCCCGGGCATGTGCAGCAAGTTTAGCTGCTGCCTGTAGGCTGGGGAAGTCTGCTCCTCTCAGGCTGCCACTGGGACCAGTTAGCCCACCAGCTCTGTGGCTCACCTTGCTGGAAGGTCAGCACACATAACCGGAATGGAATTTGGTTTATAAAGATCAGTACAGGTAAGAGTTTCAATGCAATGTGTGCAGAGACTAATACCTGCTGTCTTGATGCTACTGCACAGTCAATCTACAAAGAGGAAAATACAGCAGCGTCGGGATCATCTCCCACTTGGACTCATCTTGTAAGTAATTTTGGCACCAAGATAAGTGCACGGGAGCACACACTCGTGTACAGAGATAGCAAAGTACTCTATCAAGCATGAACCCCTGGGAGTGTGAGGACACGCTTCACTGAGCGCGCATCCTGCGGTAGCGCTCTGCTTAACCCAGCTCCAATTAGCAGTTGTGTTAGCAGAGATGTTCCAGCCCATCACGAGATGATTATTGCTGTTGGATCACACCAAGAGCAACTGTGTCAATTAACGATGAGGCTGACTAGAGGTATTTGTTCTAAAATTTGGACTTACAAGGTCAGGACAATGCTCTTATTAGCATCAAATCTCAGAGGTCTTCTTTACTTCTCTGACTTGTGTATGACCATTGCCAAGCTGGAAAGCTCCAGTGCTCCTGAGGGGTCCAATTTGTGCTTCAGCACCGATGCCGAGTGTTTGGTGGGTGAAGAAAAGGAGCCAGGAAATAACATCAACCATAACCCTTTGCAAAATTCAAACAATTCACAAGAAGAAGCTGCCGCATTTGGACATACAACAGGGACAACAGACCAGATGCGAGGAGTGAATATTCATGGAGCTATTTCTGTTTAAAAACAGGTCCTTAAGCACAATGTAGGCTGAGTGACTTTGATAAAACCCCTCCTTTGGGAGAATAACCGTTTCTGACATCTCATCCACTGAAACTTTAGGACTTCTTTACTTTTTGTTTTCTTTTAATCAATAAACACTGCTTCATGTGGAAAAGCTGCTTTAAGTGTTTCAGAATGCGCACATGTAACTCTGTTTTGGGAGCTGGGCTATCAGAACAGCAAAAGATTGGACAATCAAAACAGAAGTTGTCCCTACAGCTATGTCAGTTATGACTAAAAGGCCTCCTAGCACAACCATGTCATGACTGTGACCAGATCTAATTCTCTACCAAAGGAGAAATTTGGGGGAACAAAGGGAAAAGAGCAGGTGGAACCTCATGCCTAAGACACGGCATTGCTACATTCCCTTCTGGGTAAGGCTTAAATCCACACAAGCCTGTTTCCCATTAACCAATGAAAAAAGTGTTTTTATTTCTCAGGAGCACAAGAATTTCACAACCATGAAATTAACAACCTCTTTTCAGCAAATGAGGATGTCCACAGCAGAAGGCAACGGAGCATTTTGACACAGCTCCCACACCAATTGCACTTAGAACATTGGAAGTGAAACTGGTCCAGAAGCATCAAGCTGGAGACTCATCACCTCCTTTCTCTTGTGGACAATCTTAAAATAATATCCACATTCATTTTGCCATCAAGTCAAGACAAAAATTCAGATCATCTCCACACTCCTAAGCAAGAGAGGCCAAAAGAGCCAGTCTCCAAGCTGCTAGAAATACAACTACTTGTTACGGGACAGGCTTCTGTCACAGCAGATTTTCAGCCCTGATGGAAAAGAACATGAGGAGATTTGCTGTACTTGTGTCCAGAAAGGCATGAAATATGCCTTCTTATTTGATGTGGGATATCAAAGCAGGGTTAATTTGCAAGTTGCCCGAAGAGAATATGACCTTGATCATGACCCCAGTCCAGTCTTAAACATGAGCACATGTGCATGACTGACATAATTCCCTCCAAGTGGTTTGAAAGGGCAGAAAAGTGGAAGCAGAGTGGAATTTCCCTTATTCCAAAGTATTGCAAATAGGTGCAAGTCTTAATATAGAATCATAGAATGGTTAAGAGTTGGAAGGGACCTTAAAGAGCATCAATCTTTAATGTTCTTCAGCACTTTTCCCTTCCATCCTTCCCATGGAAGCATTAGAACAATTTGGAAGAACTGCTGGAGACAAGCTGTTAAATCAGTTGAAGACCATCCTAACAAGTGAAGTACACAAGGTTTCACCCTCTCCCACCTTCAGACTCTGTACAAGTTTGCAGGCAACGTTTCACCCTGCAACAAGGCCAGAGCAAAGCCACAAAGACATCTTACAGGACAAAGAGAAGGAATAAATAGTTAAAGAGGGTCCGTTTTCCCTGCCTATCCCTTATCAATAGTCAATCTGTAAGTTAAGGAGAAGCATCCTTAACCTGCAGAGCTGACTGCCAGACCTTTTCCACTCTAAACTCTAGTGTAATTATTACATGAACTCATTCCTTAACATCATAGATACTGTGTATTGCTTAAATTAAGACTATTGTGCTTTTTAGTGACCTTGCAGTCACTTCTTGCTCTGTTTGCAGGGAAGTCACGTGAAGTAGATGATCAATAGCCTGACAAATTGGTGGCACTGGATTTGATACTGTTCTTGTGCAGATGTGCAATGCAATGCAGATAAGACAAATCAAAGTCCCTCATTATTCCTGAGTACATTCAATTCCAGTCCGAGTTTGTTTTTTTTTTCCTCAGCTTAGCTCCACTTTTCAATATACTTTATAATAGGAATGGTTAGTGGTTGATGAGCTACTTAAAGGCTTGATGTATTTGACAACAAAAAAAGTTGGATGCTGCTTGGCAGACGCCTTTTTTTGAACACCACCCACCAAAAATTAAGACGTAAGTTGCATGCTGTACTTGATTCCCAGAAACAAGAGAAAAAGTAAGTTTCTTTGCATTATTTTTAGGATGAAAGGGGAGTTGACTGACTACAAAACCTAGAGCAGAAAGATACTTCAGATACCTTTAGTTGAAGGCCATGACAAAGTCTGCAGAGCAGGAGCACCTTCTGTGTTCCGATAGGACATCTGACCGGCTGCGCAAGTCTGGGGGCAGAATGAAGCCCCACGGTTTCCATGGATGCACTGATTATTTGCTCATGCAATTCCATGAAAATCCTTGAGCATACGATGGTCCTGTCCTACCCTGCCCCGAATTCAGTGCATGCCTTCACCATCGAATCAATGCATGCAGTTTACAGCACAGAAACTGTATACTCTCATGGTAATTTTCCACATACCCAATAAGCAGATGTAAGTAGTCCCCAAGTTCATGCAACTTGCTTTTTCCTTCTTTTCCCCTCAATATTCCATCCTGTACCCAGGACTAAAGGTGAATTTAAACCTGCAATATTTATTAACATTTCTAATTAGCCTCACCTAGGACATTGGCAAAGCTCCAAGACAAGCAATTGGATTCAAACTCCGAATTCCACTGTTTTAAGTGGAATATATTTGTGTTTATTTATAGCCACTGTATCAATTTTATCTGATGATTTATAGAGATCATGTCTGAGTCATCTCTGTGGAACTCAGAGTCAGCATCTATGTTATCAGCATTGAACTTGGAAAATAAGGACAGTTAAGTCAGTGGGGTCAGCGCTTGCAAAGCAGATTGCCAAGATCCTTGCTTTGTAGCACCGTAACAATTTAATAGGTGTGCTTCTTCCTACCTTTGGCCAAGGCACCTACAATGCTACACCAATTTTATAGCCACCAAAGATTTTTTTTTTTTTTTGGCAATGACCAGTCAGAGAATGGTTGCCCCAAAGGAAGAGGATTCCAAGTATTTGCCGTTACAGAGGGACAAGCGCCTTTTTCCACATCAGCAGCTTTTCACTCAAGTTCAAAGTAATTTCTAACCACTTCTCACATGCATCAATTGCTGCGGAAGAGGCAAGCTGTACTCTTAAGCCTTCACTTTGCCACTCGGTCGCTCAAGTCATATCAGAAGCTACTTGCACTGTACAGGATGCAAAGATGCAAAATGCACTTTCACCCTCACTCAGACCCCGCAGAGGTCAGCCTCTAAGGAAGCGGTGTCAACTGGTATCGTTATCACAATTATACACAGAACACAATAACCTGAAGCTCTGGAAAAATTCCAAATACCAAGAGACAGTCTTGCAAACAGGAAAAAACCAAAAGGAGATTCCCCCGAGCAGCAGCAGCAGACACTGCAGTACCACGGCCACATCAATGGACACGTAGTTGGAACAAAACAGGTTTGTCTCTGTGCCCATTTTGGTCACCTCTGCCAAATAAAACCCCAAGGTTTCAGCTCCTACCATTTTAACCAGACCCACAAGCCGGGGGGACAAGGGACCATGTCAGAGCTGAGCAGGGACTGCTGCTGGGAAAGGGACACTCAAATGCCAATGGCTCAGGGGAGAAGATAAAATGGTTATCCCTGACAACAGGCTTTAAACCAACTTCCATCTTCTCTACATGCACAACTTGCTTGATCTGTTTCCAAATAAGATTCATTCCAACACGGGAGAGGAGAAGCACACGCCACAGGGTAATTTCAGCTAAGCATCCCTAGATATCTGGCCAGCTAGCCAAGTAAACCAAGGAACACAACACATCCAACACAGAAGCAGCTTTCAACAGGGCTTTAGAGGAATGAATTTTAAAGCACATCTATTCAGAATAAGAGGAGAGGGAGCAGTTCAATGAGAGGTTTAGTTCATGCACCTCTTTTGATTCCAGATACATTGGTACTATGGCAAAGGCGGCAGGCAGTCTCAGGGCAGAAGGGTTACTCAACACTCGCCTCTGGGGATCACCAAAGAGAAGAATGAAGCCACACAAGGCCAGAGCTGCTTAGATCTCTCCACAGAGAAGAGGAAAGGTGTGTCAACACAACCTGACAAGTACAGAGACGGCTGACAAGAACAAACAATACAAGAACGGACACCGGATCTCCATGGACTGCCAAGGAGAAGATAGTTACATTCAGACGAACGGGCTCCAGACTACACCCAGGTCAGTGCTATCCGGCAGGAGCCAAGGAAGGTTCAGACATCAAGATAATCTCACCACTGCCTTAAAAGGAATGGAATTAATGACCACCAGCATGGAGACCATAGCTTTGTGAAAGGTCAAACGCATGCTTCCTGCCAAGCAACGGACCCTGCCCTCTAAGTGACATCAACCGCATCAAATGAAGCTTCCCACTAGTCCTTCTCCACTGTAACAAGCCTCAGTTCCCACGGGGTTCTCAACTCAACACAAGATGACATCTCCCATCCACCCTGGAAGGTCAACTAAACTCATGCTAGCCACCAACGTGAAATAAGAAGAGGATGCTCTCCTCACGGTATTGCTACTTGGCCCAGCAACCTTAGAAGGATTTGGTTCCATCTCAGCAACACGAGAAGGAACCATAGGTGTACAGTTTCTCTAATCCTTGATAGTCCTCTGCCCTACTGAGGCCACACAGACAAAATAACAGCACAGACTAAAATAAAGAAGAAGAGAAGGCAGCTTTTCTCATTTCACCTTAAATCACATTGTTCTTCTACACCAGCCTAAGTTAAGTTTTGTTTAGGTTTTGTGCTTAATTTCCCTGCCATATTACAGTAACCACCTCAACTCACTGCAGCTGCTGAATCTGCAGGCTCAGAGCCATGAACGTGTCCACTTGAAGGACATCCTTGACCTCCAGGACTGTTTGCCACAGCACTGCAGCCTTTGCACTGTGGCTTTGGGTGCTTACTGGATACGTGCCTATTCAGAAAAGCGTTTTGCTTACCCAGCAAAGCACCTTTATGGAAGTATCCTGAAGGACAATGAACGAGATGGATTTCTGCCTGGACCAGCAAGTGGTTCTGCAGAGCATGGTTCCCACAGACCATGTCTCTGTGCTGAGGAGCAGCAAAGAGCTGACAGATGTCTGTGAGCACCACATACCACACTGGACACTGGCAGCCCTTGGAAAGGACAGCTTGAATGGTCATTAAAAGTGAACAAAAGTCTAAGATATTTCTAAGCCTTTAGAAGTATCACTACAGCTAAATAACAACAGGTGGAGATACCGTGCCAGTTTTTGTGCTCCCTTATCTAGTCTTAGAAAAGGGGAGGGAAGTGAATTTGATGAGAATCTTATTCCAAGAGCTTCTTAATAATGCTGCATAAAAAAAATTAGAGGAAACATAAGCAGAGACACTTTCAGACATCTTGAGGAACCCCCATCTGACTCAAACTCTTCTAGTATGAATTACCCAACTGGGCTAATTACACTCAACTCCTGACAGGGTTTGACAGAATTGTGAGAGGCAGTGGATTAGATCTCTTAGGTTAAATGCTGCGTTCAATTTGGCATCACAATCCACAACAGCCTTTCCAGACATTTAAACTACGTAGAAAAGAACAGCCCGGCACACATAAACCTTTCTTACCTATTTTCACTGACCTTCTCAAAACTGTGACATTTGTGGTCTACCTGAGTCACAGCAAACCACAAACACAAACGCCCCTTTGGCAACCCTAGGCAGGAGCATGGAGCTTTGCTGGACAAACTTTGCTGGACAACTGGACATCCGGCTCTCTCAAAAGAGATCTGAGCACATTAAAACACTTTTCCCATCGGACAATCCATGTGCCACCCGGCACGGGGAGGTCTCACAGTCCCACTGAAGCCAGCGTTGTACAAGGCTACACCAAGAGCTGTGAGCCCCGTGCAGGTAGCCTGCCACACAAACACGGTTGAAGATCTGCTTCTACTCTGGTCAAGAAGCAGCAGCAAGACCACAATTGCTCAGAGCAATGGTTTTGTTGTTGGGAGACTATCCTCAGTTAAAAGAAACCAGACAACTCCTGCCTTTGCTTTTATATTTTTCACAAACACAAAGAATTTGAAGTCAGAAATTGCTATAAAGTACCCTAGGCACAAGAACTGGAGAAAGCACTAGGATGAGAGTATCCCTCTGAAGGAACTTAAATAGAACCAATACAAAACCCATGCAAATATCAAGCCTAGTTATTTATCTTTAAAACCCACATTTTCAGTAGCTGCACCCATTCTCTGCAAAACCTGCAAAAACAGCCAGGTTCCTCAGGATAACAGGTTCTGTCTATTTTAGATAATGGTTTATCAAACCAGATTGTGTCTGCATCCTTATAGGATATCCCCTGATCTCTCCAAATCTACCTTCTCCAGAAGAGCTCTGACACAGACTAGCAAAAAGCACGCTTTCTGACTGGCTGAACTCAGAAGTCCAGAGGCCCCACTCTGGTAAATACCCAAATAAAGAGAAAAATGCCTCTGCAGACCAAAGAGGCTGCAGGGAGGGACCACAGCTCACAAGTTCAGTGGCATCAATGGGGACGCAGAAGGTAATGCCACACTTCTGCCTCATTCCACTGCTAATTCTTTCCATCAACTAAATCCAGAGTGCAAGTTGGGGCTGAAAGGAGATGCACTAGAAGAACATCATGCCTTGCCTGACTACCACGCCTGAGTTTCCTCTATCCTCCAGACAGAGGATCTACCTTCCCCTCCTATGTGGCTATGAAGGGATGGAAAATATTGAATGCATCACCGTAATTAGAGAGCACGTGATACAGTTATCTCGACCACGGCCAGTCTGTGGAGACACAGGAAGACCTTCAACACAAAGACTGGTTACTCTACTTAGAAAAGGCACACCAGGAGAGAAAGACACCTCCTCATTTCCTTCCTTTCACCCTAGAAAGGCTCAGCAGAAGTCTTACCAACATAGCTCAGTAAGTCATAAACCAAACCAACTGCACTAATGTATTCATCTCCTCCCCCACTCTCAGGATTCAAAATTATTTTGATTTAGGCAAAGTCATTTGTAACAAATTGTAGACGTCACTTCGAAACCCTAAGGCTCTAAGCACACAGTTACTGCACCAGCCGTTTGGAGGATTAAGGCATGCAAATACATGAAGTATGAACTCTCAAAATCCCTGCAAGAGCCTCTGTTTGCAAGCAACCAGAAGCATAGCATCTAAATAATTTGTATGAATCCTCCATCACAGTGTGAACAAAGCCAGCTATCTTAGTTTCAGCAGTGCCTCTGTATTCAGGATGCCCGAATTATAAAAAAGAATCAATCAGCCTTGAACCAAAGTCTGTTTCTTTCATCAGTTTCTAATTAATGACTACAGATAAAACAGATGGAGAGCAGCTTTTATCTTCATGGGGTGTTGGGTCCCCCTCTGGCGAGGGTGGCATTAAAAAATTACTTTGATAAGCTAACCAAGAGACAGGGTACTGGGAGTCACACTAGGATCTCTTTCCACCAGGGGTCTTCCAACTGCATTAGAAGGACCAAGCACCACCAAAGCAGGCCAGAACACCAACAGCCTAACATAGACAATACACACACACACACTGTCTTCTGCTCATGGACTAGTGAGTCCACAACCCATTTCAGCAGTTATGCTGGCTTCAGATGTCTCAAAACAGACATTTGGCAATGATCTGGGAAAGTGGAAGCTCTTTTAAGTAGGCTTTATGTTGAGCCAAGTCACTTAACTTAAAACTTAGACATAATTTAGTGGAGGTAAAGAGATTGTCTAAATAGAGACCACATTCTTTAACATCTTTCCATCTTGTGTTTAGGCATGTTTTCATTTTCATCTGAAAAAAGTCTATATGAAATGTGATGCACCAAGAAAACCAGGTGATGCCTGCCCCTTTCCCTCAGTCTAGGAAGAAAGTTGTGTGACTGTGAGCTGAAATGCTCTCAACACATTTAGCAACTCTAGCATCTAAAGCCCAATGAGGCAGTCTTCGATATATGGATTATTTCTAAGACAATTCAAATTCTCACTCCTGTGTGATTCACTTTGCCCTTTTCCTGTAGGTCTGATTATATCACAACATACAGCATCACTATCACACACCAGATTCTAGTCCCAAAGTCCAGCTGGTTTTGACTTCTTCGTTACGCATGCATTGTTCAGGCTGAAGCTGTCACAGAACCTCCCAGCCTTCTTGGAAATTCAACTTCATCTGATAATCAACAACATCTTGCAGCCTACCAGGTCCAGAGAGCCAACATGGGTTAAATGTAGCTTAACCACAAACCTGTTTTGTCCTTGCAGCTCACTAACAGGTCTGCCCTCGGCTGGAGACCACGTTACAAACGTACAGCAAAGCCAAGAGCAACTGCTTGACGCATCAAAGAGGCAGCCTTTGTCCATCACTTCCTATGCACCATTTTGTGTTTCATAAATCATCCTCTGTGTTGTGCAAAATATTTTCCAGAGGAATCCAAGACAATGCCTTAAATGTGTTACTTTCCGGTACCAACATCTGTGACACACTTTGCTGTTATTTCATAATTGCAGATCAGACATCCGCAGGCATAAACAGTGGCATTCTGGCCATCTATGGAAGCTACTACTAATTAGGAGCTTTTATGAGTAACTATGTGACAGTTACTCAAAATGTCTGCTTTTAGCTCCTACCTTCTCATAAACCAAAGTTTTAAGCAGTAATATTCTTGATCATCCTTTTATTCTGAGAACTTCAGGACATTCTGTAACTTTGTGCTGCAGTCGAACTGCTGTCCACCACAGCAAAAAGTTGATTGTGAAGAAGATTTCTTATTCCATCTTTTTTAAATAGATGTAGTAAGGCTATTTGGGGAAGGAAAAAAAATAGGAAAACAAAACAAACACACAACAACAACAAAAAAAAAAACCAAACAAACAACCAGAGTTACACAGGCAGGTAGCCGTGCCACTGGCAAAGTTAGTTTCTCAGATTTCAAGTAAGTCCCTTCTTGTACTGTGGCTCATATTTTTCAGATTCTATCCTGGTTGTTCAAACTGACCCCTCACAGAGAGGCAGCATTCCAAGTACGGAGCACTCAACACTTCCTGAAAACCTGGTACCTTTACTGGCATGTTGGACTACCAGAGACAACCAAAAAACGTCACTTGTCAAAACCTTGGTCTCCGCTGTCCTACACGTTCATAACGGTCTGGTTTCTTAAACGTGCACTGATTGCTTCCATACTCCCATTACCTCTCTTTACAATTCACATCGACTCTTGTTAGATTGCATTATTCTTTCTGCAACACAAAATTCGACAGATTAAAATTATTTGTATCTCATTTCAGTGAAATTCAGTAAAATTTCCCTCTCCTCAAGGGATAGTATGTCTGCCAGTTCACTGCAACAGTTGTAATAATTCATCTAACAGTAGAACGCTGTACTGGTAATTTCAGCAAACAAGAGGAAGACTTGTGTTTTCCAGAAGAGATTCTTTATGAAGAGAACATACAGAGCAGAGTCAAACCTTCTCCACGAGCACCTCCAATCTTTTAAGACAGCCACATTTCTTATTCGCTTGCAAAATTCCAAGAAGTGTCCAAGATGACAGGAGTGAAAAAAAAGCTACTACAAATCTTCTAGTGAAGCACTAAGCTCACAACATATTTTTAGGACACCTGAAATCCTATGCTAAGGCTTCCAAAGGCAAAATTATTTAAGTCATTAGTGGAGGGTAGGGGAGGAAAGAACAAAAAAAAACCCACTAACCTCAGTGCACTATTTGTCTAACCCTGAACCTTCACAGCACAGGGCACTGACTGCTTTGGCATCTTATCTCCCAAGAGGAAAAGCAATGGGAGGAAAATTGATTTGCTCTGTCATGCACGACGAAGCAACTGCTCATCTCAGGCAGTCACATTCTATTATCCTCTATCAAAGTGTAACACTGCATTTTCAGCATGAAGAAAACCTTCATGCTGTACTTTAAAGAGCCTGGAGACTCAAGTCTTTGGTAGTCGTGTGTCCAAGTGTTCAATTTAAGCCACAAAAGGACAATATAGAAGGCAATTAAAGAGTTTTAGAAATCGCAAAACATCTCTCTGATGTAAGGCAGATAAAAGTAGCATTTCAGGGTCAGACTATGATGTCTAACAGTGTGTGCATTTGAAGAGGACAAAGTAAAGACAATCCAGTCCTCAGAAGGAATTCTCTTCTGTGACTATGTACAAGACCTGCACCTGGGCTAACACCCACAAAAACATCTTAGTAGCCAACCCACTTTAGGATGCACTGCTCCCTTCAAAGTCCGTGAGAATCAGGTACCTAAAGATTCTGTGTATTTGGAGCCAAGTACCGTTTCAGTGGGCTTCCTCCCTCCCCATCTTTACTCATTCTCTGGCAGGGCATCTGTTGTTTATTCTTTTTTGGCTAACGTAAGTGCTTTACCATAGGCAGCAGACAGGTATCACGGGGGCTCCACTAGGCAATGCAGAGATGTAGCTGAGTAAGATGCAGCAAAGCATAATCCAGAGTACAACGTTAGCCATTAACACAGCAGGGTTAACATCAGACCTCACTTCTTGTATGAGGAAGAGATCAGGAAATTGTCTCATTACTTCCAAACACACCATATGCACAAAGAAAGGAAAGTACCAGCATCAGACACACAAGATTAAGTCCACTGAGACCTTAAACACGACCAAATATGATGCTAGAGAAAGTACTGAACTTTTTTTTTTTCCTCTCCAAACAGAACCTTAAAAGTTCTTTTCAAGAAATAAGCTTATTGAAGACTTCTTTACTTACTGAGGAAATTCTTTGCTGTGAGGGCGGTGAGACACTAGAACAGGTTGCCCAGAGAAGCTGTGGCTGCCCCATCCCTGGACGGGTTCAAGGCCAGGCTGGATGGGGTTTTGACCAACCTGGTCTGGTGGGAGGTGTCCCTGACCAGGGCAGGGGGGGTGGAACTCAATGATCTTTAAGGTCCCTTCCAACTCTGACCATTCTATGATTCCATGGGACTCCATAGGATTCCTGGCTTTGTCACCTGGAAAGGAGAACTGGTTCCCACTTTGAAACATCTGTATTTCTCATATCCCTCATCTTACTTCCAATTAGGAGCAGACTACACTACTCCAGCCTAACATCTACATCCTCATGAGCCACCACTGCCTCAATACTAATTTGGGACGTGCAAACATATTGCCAAATACATTCACTGCTGATTCAATCCATGGCTCCCCTGCTTCTTCTGGGATGCATCCACCATCCCATCCAATGGATCTGACGCATTTCCTCAAAACCACAGGAGAAGGGCCCAAGCTCTTGTGCCCAAAGCCTTTGCTGCCCCTGAAATGCCGCACTGAGATAATCTCCAAAAGCCACAGAGCACCCTCCCAGTTGCAGCACCCAGATTGCCAGGTCAGGTACATTCATCTCTATCACAGCTACACACAGGCAGCAGCCCTGCTTCCAACACACCTCCAACCGGCAGAGTTAACATTTCCCTTCGTTTTAGGCAAAGCCAATAAAATAAACGCATGCCATTTTTAAAAAGATCTCTTTCCCTCAGTAAAGCCTGGGGAAAATATTTGGGCTCCTGCTTCCATAAGCGCACCAGCAATGGCACATGTGGTTCCATGAGAGCACAGAAATGCCAGGGAATAGCACAGAATCACATGGGGTTGGAAGGGACCTCTGGAGATCATCCAGTCCAACCCCCTGCCAAAGCAGGGCCACCCAGAGCAGGTTGCACAGGAACGTGTCCAGGTGGGGTTTGAATGTCTCCAGAGAAGGAGACTCCACCACCTCTCTGGGCAGCCTCTGCCAGGGCTCTGCCACCCTCACAGGAAAGAAGTTCCTCCTCATGTTTAGGTGGAACTTCTTCTGTTCAAGTTTGTGCCCGTTTCCTCTTCTCCTACCCCTGGGCACTATGCAGAAATCTTTTCAAACCCCATGGTTACGGATGGTTTGCTGACATGGGCACTTACAACCCAGCTGAGACCTCCTGCAGCACCCTGAACACGCCACAGCCTCCTGTGCACGACAAGGCCCAGAGCTTTGCTGCCACCTGGAAGGAGCTCAGGGGGAGGAAGGAAGCTGGGAGAAGATGGTGAGCTGGTGCTGGTCCCTGACACCCTCTGAGCTGGTGTCAGTCCCTGACGCCCTCTGGGGGCTATAAAGAAAGCACCCTTTCCCCTGCAATATGGGGCACCCTTAAACATTTTAAGCCTTGAAACGACTGGCAGAGCTACCCCGCTGCTACCCACAAAGAAAAACCTGAGCAGAGTCCTGCCCTGGGGAGCCACAGGGTCCTGCCGAGGGAAGATGGGGTGACCCACCACCACTCCAGCATCCTGGGGGAGGACCTGGGGCCCAACCACCCTCAGGAGGAGCTCCAGCCCATTTTAACTGACTGTGCAGACTAACAGGGAGTCATAAGGGTAAAGAGAAGGTACAGCCCAAAGCAATGCTGACTTGGCTGTGCTGCTGATGCAAAGAGCTAAGCGAAGGAGCACTCTGTCACGCTCACCTGATTTTCACATTTTGGGATCTTTACCAGGTCTCTGCTCTGCCTAAACCCTCTATCTGCCAGCTCTCCATACCCTAAATCAAAATGGCCCGCCTGGAGTTAACGAAGCCTTTGACCAGCTTAGATACAGTCTTGGCTGTTACATCTCCTCATTCCAGAATATTTCCATGACATTATTGAGTTATTTCTGCTCCTAACCATGAAAATAAATAA
>JAHREE010000099.1:0-72144 GCA_033628505.1 Tringa tobata
CTTTTGCAAATGAAACCTTTTTACAAATTCTAAAATGCTAATTTCTGAGATACCTGTTAATTAAATTGCGGCTAAAATCCTAAAATATATAAAGAAGGTCCCTTCTGGATGATCTTTTCAATGTAAATTTTTTAAAAATAATGAGATATGCAAGCATCGACACATTAGTTCTGACTACTTATTCTAGGAGTGTTATGGGTTTTTCCTTCTTGTGGTTGTTACTTATCAATATTTTGTGGTTTATTTTAGAAATGTATTTTACTACATTTTTCACACTTTGGTTAACAATAGTTTCAATGCTTTTCTCCTCTTTAATGTTTTCACATTCTGATAAATGGACTTTTGCAGTTATGTGCAACAAAGAGACTCTTCACAGATGGGTTTTGATACTTCTTATGTTTTGCTTTCTGAATGATACCTGTGTAGAAAATCTTATATTTATGAAAAGTGATAAAAAATAAAGACTAATGTAAAGGAGCCTTTTTTTGGTTTAAATTGCACTTCTGAGTTATGGGTGTGTTTTTTCCTGTGAGCAAACTTCTAACTTAGTTCTGTGTTTCTGCCGTATAAAATCCTCGCTAATGTGCTCTGTAGGAAAGCCTTGTATTTCCTAATCAATGGCAAAACGAACAAGAAAATTTGGTGATTCCATTTGTAAATAACCTGATAGTAAGATGCCAATATTATTCTATTTGTTTTTCCAGTGCCAATAATTCCCAGTTACCTTTACAGCATCAAACATGAGAAAAATGCCACACAAATCCAGACTGCTAAGCCTAACGTAGTCTCAACAACGATGGACAATTTTCAGAGCATCTTCTCCTACTACGACAACTCCACAATGGTTACTGGAAATGAATCTGATAAGACAGGACCCAGAGAGCTGCATCACACTCAGACAGAACAAATGATAGTAAATGTGACTCCTTCCCCGTCTGATTGCCCCAAGGAAGATAAGGACCTGCTGAATGAAAACGTTCAAGTTGGTCTCTTGTTTGCTTCAAAAGCCACGGTGCAGCTAATCACTAACCCCTTCATAGGGCCACTGACAAACAGGTATGTTATTTCTGCTACGTTACTCAGGTAGGAGTTTGTATTGATGTTTTAGTCTGGACTAGTGTATCAAAACAAGTATTTTTAATTCTATTGTGGCCCTGACTTACCGGCCTTCTCACTTTATCTGGGGGAATATTCCAGTGAAATACATTTGAGGAACCCGTCTTCTAAATGCCTATACCCTTTCTAAAATAAACTGGTAAACTGCACATGAGCCATTTGTATGTTCAGTATCATACACTCTTCCTTCAGCTCCTTTCCTGGTTCTTCTAGAAACTTTTTCTGAAATGGCATTGGAATTTCTTCAATACAGCTACATGGAAGCAAAAGATGCTACAGCTCAGTATTTATGAAGCACTGTGAATCGCTGGTGTATCTATTACACCTACATTAGGCAAACATGATGTTGAAGCTGTAGGCAGGGTTCAGATCCCTCCTTTGCTCTTGCAGCTCTTGGTGCCATTTGGTATTCAACAATTCGGAGCCATTTGAGGTAAGAATCGGTGGGAAATTCCCGTGGACTTGAGTGAAAAATGAGCATGTGTCAAACTTTGCTGATGCCACGTTCATCACCGAGTTCAGTGGAACACAGATTTCTATCAGTATGTGATTTAGCCCAGCCTTCAAATTTTTCTTTCTAAATTCTCACATAGATACGATATCTTTAACAAAATATATTTAAATAGTACATTATAGAAAATATATTTGAGCCAGGATCAAGGGTTTAAGCACCAATATCAGTGACTTATCTCCCCTCCCCCAAAAATCTGAGCATTAATGATGTTAACATGGAGACTAAACATTATTTATAATATAATTTAAATTTCTGATGTTAATAATTTAATTTTATTGTTAGCATTTTGTGTAACTCTTCCCCACGGAAGCAGCTGCAGTCCTCCCAGAACAAATACGAGATCAATTTCTACGAGGAATAAACTCCAAATTGTATTTACTCAGGTCACTAATTTTCATATTTCTTATTTAAACTGTTTTTATAAAGACTAAATTTTCCATTGAGGAAATAATATGCTACAGAAATTCGTCCTTGTAAACCAGCTTTGTTTAAGCAGTCAATGCTTACCATATGTGGCAATAACCAAAACAACCAACACCTTTTAATGCTACATATTTCGGGTTTTGAAGCCAGAACCACCTTTCTTAGATTTTACAGTTTATATAGATTATCTGAGTGTTTAATTTCAATCTGATAGAAGAGTAACCAACTGGGGGCTAAGCGACGGTTGGACGCACAGTGTTATGAATTCAAAACCTGTATTGAATCTGTGGAACTGATCTAAACACAAAAGGTTTAAATGAGACAGTTTAATTCCCCTCTCATTTCACCTGATCTACTGCAGTAGGAGAACGCCTACACAGGTAAAAGTATGTCATGGCAAAATTATTTTTCCACAAATATTGCTGCAAGTTGAGGAGGTAAACAGATTTGTGTTATTACCTGGATTTTCTGTTTTGTTTTGTGAGATATGATAGCTCATCTACAGGCAAAGCAACTTAACATCAAATAATATTTTCAGAGTAGTTCTTTCAGTATTATTCCAGATTTTCCTAATTGTCTAAATTACTGCCCTATTGATATTTACTTTTCTCTGTTACCACCATCATTTCCCAACCTGCCGAATCATGAGAAAGGCAATAATATGCTCCACGTTGTGGCTGGCTTTTTCAATAGCACGGTTATGTCATGCTGTAGATGTGAGTTGTAGCTACGGATCCTATCTCAGCTCTCTCTTTGGTAGACATCTGCCTAAGTAAGAGGGTACGTGTCCTCTCCGTGTGCCTGTGCATCTCGGGACCAGAGCGTCCTTGGGTTTGGCCGTGGGGCTGTAGATGTTCCTGTAGCATCTCCCTTCACTCTTAGGAGCAGGACTGGCAGCACACCAGCGTGAACACCAGCACTGTGAGCTGAGGTTTCCTCCTGGAAACGTCCCACAGGGTTTTTTGCAGGGGACTGAGAGCGTGACTGCACTCACAGGGGCAGGTTTGCAAGCTCAGATGCCCTACGAGCAGGAGAGGAAAAAAGCAAGGAGCACATCACCCCAGCATCCTGTGCGACAGACTCTTGTCTCATACAGCAGAAGCGAGTGCCTTAGTGACAAAGTGGCCCTAAATTAGATTTAAGGATTACTGGGGTTTTTTTATGCATTATTTGTATCTTGCTACCAGGCATCTGCCTTTCTTCTGAGAAATGCTTAGTGGGAACTATCACTTAACACATTTATCAGTTAACTGTAGAAGTCACTGGAAAAAAAACCCCAACAAACCCTGATGTTGACGTTTCTTAATAACAACATGTATGTGGTCAGTAAAAAAGCAATGTGGAAATCATAATCATTATAAATTAAACAGAAACTGAGTTATTTTTATAAAGACTCTTCCTTACCACCGATAAACTGTTTAGTGATAATTGTTACTGCCGTTATTAGTTTTATAAAATTTCAGCAAAATATTACATCTTAAGGAGAATCATCTGCTTAGTTCAAGATTAGTGTGCACAGTCTGTTAAGATGCCCAGTAAGTTTCTTTTTCAAATAGGTAACACACTGTGTTGACAGTTTTTATTTTTCAATCAAGTATAGTTGTTCAGGAGTGGTTTAGATTTTTAATCAAGTGTGGAGTTACTGGCTTCCAGTACTGGTTTTGAGTGCTTGAGTTTGTACAGGAGGCAACAAGATGTTCTATTCATACAAGTCTGTGCCAATTATTCCTTTATTTTAGGTTTTCTGGAAGTTTTGTATGCTGTTTTCCCTTTTTTTTTTTTAATAACTCCTGGAGGTGTAGATTTTAAAAGTAAATTTCAAAATTGGTTTCATTCAAGAAGTTCTGCTAAAAATATTTCATCTATAAAGCCCAGCTCTTTCTGTGGAATACCAGGCAAAACACACACCTGGCTTAGTGGACTGGTTTGCAATTCATGGAACAGCACAATTTACCCTTGGTCTGACAAAGTCCTGGCAAAGGAAATGCCAGGTGATGGTTTTGCCATGGGATGTGACCACACGCTTCCCACTGTGGCACCACTTCCAGGGCAGAGCTGATGAGACTTTGTGGCTCAGACACACGTGATGTTTTCAGCTGGAGTGAAATTGGTAAGAAATTATACAAACAGCACAGTGCTTGATACAGGGCACTTTGTGAGGAGGGGAGACTGAAGGCTCTGCCTAACCCTTTCCAATGAAGAGAGCAGGCAAAAGGCCCTTGTGTCCTCTGTAATTAACTGATTTTCTCCATTATGCTTTTCAAATTCATACCGAGCTCCAGGAACGAGGCTGTGAGCCTGGCTGTGGTAGCCTCACAATCCGTCAGAGCCAATGAATGTCTCCCCTGCTACATCTCTCCCTGCCTTTATTTATCAGTCTTGTGCAAATCCATACTGGCCTTAAAAGTCATTAAAAAATGAGCAGATGTTTTCATCATCATTTTTGTGCCATTCGGGCTACAGCTTTGAGTGACTCTGCATGAGAGGGAGTGGCTAGGACCATGAGCGTGAAGGTGGAGATTTCAGGGACCACACTCCCTGTCCCTGCAGGTTCTTCTCTACCTTCACAGCCATTCAGCAATTCATTGGTTCATAACCTCTAGGAAAATACTCTTCTTGCCATATGTCCTCCCCAGTCTTCACTGGCAGTGAAGATGACAGCCAGGCTGCCCACCAGGACAGACATCACAAGGGGTGCTCACAGTGGTACCGGTGTAGCTGTGTGGTGACAGGTTTGAAAACAGTCGATTTGCAGCACTGTAATGAATGGATAATTAGGCTCTAATCATTCACAGCTGCTAACCTGGTCAGTGTAACCTTTGTTTTACTGCTGCACGGGACCCATCAGTTGGTTGTCTTATTGCATGGTAACCTTATTAATGGGTATAATAGACTTCCAAACAGTCCTTCAACGTGGGGTCAACGTAGCGCTGAAACAGACTAATTTAGGCATTCTCCATCAGTGGCAGCCTTTCCTCTTCCTCCTTCAACTCATGACTCTGGCTTTTTCAGAGGTCAGAAATACTTGTAGGAAGCAGTTTTATCTGCAGGTAGCCTCAGTGAAACATGTCACCCTCTGCTGCAGGTTCTCTTGGAGGGTTTTGAAAGGAGTGCCCAAGAAGATGCTTGAGCATGGTAATGAGGAAAAAGAAGAGACAAGACAGGCTATAATATTTTCTGTTGCACACATGCAGAGGAACAAAATTTAGAGATAACTGTGACGGGGCATGTCATGTCATGGCTGAGAAGTAGGAACTGCATATTCTCAGGTTTCACGTGGCAAGAAGATGAATGGCCCAGGACCATACATGGATCAGTGAATAGTTGTCTGTTACAGGTAGGGCCTCTCTTTCTTGTGATTATTCATGTTATAATATAGTGTAACTCTTCAGCAAAACCTCTCAGTCTGTGCTCTCTAATATTTGTTGGACACACCAGGGAATGCAGCTGCAGATTAGACATTTGTGGGGGCACAACTGCCGACTAATTAGTGCTGCTATTTCAGGAAGAGGCAGGGTTTGCTAAGATTACGCAGGAAAAGACAATCTGCATATCTTGCTAAGATTACGCAGGAAAAGACAATCTGCATATCTAACCAAAGGTCAGCTGGATGTGGGTAAGACTGCCCTGAGCAAGAGCAACCACGACTTCTAGAGGTTCAGCAGTCTTGTGCAGGGGCAGCCCACCAGAATAGGGCATCTCCAAATTGGGGGTGAAGCTCCGGGCAATTTTTAGCTTTTCAGAGGATTATAATGACTTTAAATGAGCTTAAATTCCAGGCAGATGCACGTCACCTGCTGACCTGTATACCTTTGCACGGTCTTGTATGATGGATCACTGTCAATGCAGACTTTGCACAGCGCTAGCTGTGCCCACACCAAGTCTAGTTCTGAAATGATTAATTCCTGTGCGGAGGAAAAGGTATGTGTTAGACCTCGGTATGTGTGATAAAACAAAATTAATAAAATTCACATAAATACCACAATGAGACATATAATGAGCATCGAGACCTGCACTTCAGAGAGTTTTCTATTATCAATGGTCCTTACTTGTATAAAAATTATATTAATAAAAAAAACTCAGAATAATTAGGTTGGTTTACCTATGTCAGGATTGCTTTATTATTAAAAATAAAATGGAATTATAGATTCTTCCATTATTTGATTGACCTACTTAAGCCAGTGCTGCCAATATAAATGCCCAATACCGTCGAATTGGACATTGGAAGTTGAAGTCAATCAGTGCCACTTTGAAAAGCATCATCCATTGAAGATGCTTTTGAATTGAAGAATTCGTCCATTAAATAATGTCTTTGCAACCACATTTGACATGCACAATCCCACAAAAAAAAAAAAGGAAGCCGTGAAAAAAAGTGTGCAGAATAGAATATACAGGTTGTCCTAAGAGCTACCTGGGTAGCGGTTTTGATTCAAGGGTAGATTTTTAATGGTGTGAAAAATACTATATTGTGATTGTTTTCCTCGAAATTTGAGTTTTATCTGCTCAAAAAATGCATTTGCTTTCCAGACAGAATATTCTTTATTTCCTGGAAACTTGAAAATACTTATAGGAACCAGGCATTTCTACAGGCTATTTAGACTCCTAATGAAGAAGTGGGCTAATGAAGAAAGCTCTGATCAGCTCCGTTTTTACTCCTAAATCCATGGAAAGCAAAAATATTATTCTTGGGCTCTTTGGGACTCTTCCAGTGCTCCTGGCTGAGGCAGAACTCCCAACAAAGCCAGTGACAAATTTTTCCAGTAAAAAAGCCATTGGTTTGACTGTGTCTCATTATAGTCATTGTCTCATGAGGGTGGAAACAGATGAGCATTGAGACACCACTGGGGTATTTCAAAGCTCAGAGTGCTCAGACAAATCTTCCTTTCTCATATCCTTGGCAACCCCATGGAGGCCCAGAGGGGCTTTATTGGGAACAACTATGGTGGAACGAGAACAGGACAATCACATACTAATGAGAGAAGGATTTCTTCCAGGGATTTCAGATACGAAGTCTGCTGTGCGAGGTGAAAAGGCATTTCTAACATGGTCAAGTTTGATCATGTGGTCCATGATATGTAGTTCAAAGCCTACCAAAGTACAACACGTTGGGATTTTGCAGTGTGTGCACTCACATAAGTCTAACTCAAAATATCAGTGGAACAATCCCATAAATGTGGCTGTTCATTTTTTTTTTTTTCCAGAATAGGCTACCAGATTCCACTGTTTGCTGGCTTCTGCATCATGTTTGTGTCAACAATCAGTAAGTGTCCACATCTTATTTGGTCTGGCCCAGGTGCAACTTTTAAATAAATTATCTCTAATAATTATCAGTAGGAATTCTTCATGTTGATGTAGAGGGCCTGATTTCCAAGGAAAGTGTGAGGGTGGCTGCACCATATGGATGGTGGTACTGGTGGGGTTTGACAAGTGTGCTCTTATGAGTATACTCTAAGGAATTCACCACCTTCCATCCCACCTCAGTGTGCCTCTTAGCTGAATCTTTTTCTCAGGTTCTTGTAATCTGAAGTGGTGCTCAGTTTTAAACTGATAGCCGTGGGAGGGCTATTTTGCAAGGTCCTTAACAACTAGCTGTCATAGGGGCTTATCAGACAGATCATGAGGCTGCAGTGGCAGTAGAATATGAGTCAACAGTATCATAGCGTTGCTAAACATCACTGGGGGATGTGCAAACAGGAGCATTGCCTGCAAGTCAGCTGAGATAATTTGCCTGCTCTAATGGCATTGATAAGGCTTCAGCTGCTGCTTTATGTTCAGTTTTGGCATGGCACTTAAAACTGCAGCCCAGATGGAAAGAGTCTATGACAAAATCCATACCAGAGTCTCTGACAAAAAGGAAGGGAACAGTTTTCCATGGCCACTGTACATAAGAGAAGGAATAATAAGCTTAAAACTGAAGGAGGCTGAAGTGCTGGAGAACAGCACTTAGAATCTTAGAGTCACTGACAACTCTGCATATTAGGAACATGTTAGATAAATTTTGGTTGGGAAGGAGGTAACAATAACAAGCCTAATTCATGGCAGAGGTGAGTACTGTTGACTTGCTGGCATACTTCCTTCCTTTATTTTTCATAATTTTTCTCTCTCTGCATGGGTAGGGATTTTTGTATGAGATGGTGAGAAGCCTGAGAGACACAATGCCTTAGGGCAGGTGGGAGAAGCACATGGAGATCTTGGGTTTAGTTGGTATGTAACAGCTTCCCCCAGCTATAAGCTGCCTGGCAAAATTCCTTAGGTGGCCAACAGATAGGAGCTTTAAAAAGTTCTTAAAAACTTACTGCAGATTTACTAATACTGACCTTGACAGAGGCTCTACAAGCAGAGATGGGCTCAGGTTTCTGGGACGCTCCTACTTTCCAGTGTAGTGAATGGGGAATTTAGTTGGACTAATGAGTGCAGCAACCAGGGGCTCTGCTCCCAAAAAGGCAGAGTGGAGCCTGGGGTGAAGCCTCCTGGGGGGAGATAGAGAGGCACCTCCTCAGGTGCAGTTTCTCTGGTGGTTGGCTGTTGGGAGGATCAGGAGCTTGCTACAGCCCTTGAATGGGTGGAGCTGGCTTCCATGCACCCTCAGCCCTTGCAGAGCTGGTAACACCAGGGTAAAGACCTCTCTCCATCCATGTGCTTACTGGAGGAAACATTGGTGAGTGCACACATGCAAGTGTGTGTGTGTGTGTTAAATCCCACTTTCCCCAAATACCTGGAACTTCAGGCTGGGCAGCCTTAAATGAAGCGGTGGGAAGAACGGTCTTCTAACTCCTCCTGTGTGCAGCTGAATCAGAGCAGGATGTAATCACATCCCAAGTAATTAGTTAAAACCCCTTGTGAGCTTGCATTCTGTGTTACCAGGAGGCTTAGACACCTGGGAGCTATTCAACACTGACACATCTAAATGCAATAAGAGAAAATAATGCAGTTAGCATTGAAAGTGACACAAGTCACTGTAAACACTTGACTAAATTGTATGAAGTTTTTGTTACAGTT
This sequence comes from Tringa tobata, assembly GCA_033628505.1. Classification (NCBI taxonomy): domain Eukaryota; kingdom Metazoa; phylum Chordata; class Aves; order Charadriiformes; family Scolopacidae; genus Tringa; species Tringa tobata. The sequence continues at coordinate 9,053 of JAHREE010000099.1, forward strand.
TCAAGAAGTCTAACTTTTTAACCTAGTTAGAGTTAACCTAATTTTAAAAATTTACCTCTGCTTTTTTCTGCAGTGTTTGCTTTCTCTGGAAGCTACACATTACTGTTTATTGCCAGGTCCCTTCAAGGAGTGGGTTCCTCTTGTTCTTCAGTGGCAGGTAAGAGAAGAGATGATAAAGTATCACTCATTCTGTTGTTTTTAGTAATTTTCTAAAGTATGTTTTGTCTGCAGTTTCAATAATTAATGCAAAAATATTTAATTAAATCTATTTCACGTTTTTTCTGCCTCTTTCATATAAAGTAGCCAAAAAGCAAATGTCTTTTCAGGCTTTCTTGATATTTGGGTTACAGGAAGGTAGAACACTAAATGAACTGCACTCTCCCTGGGATTTCTGCATCTGTGTCTTCAATGCTTTAAATTAATTTTTAGCTATTTTAAAGGTCATTGGGAACTTATGTTGATACTTATTGTCAAAGGGATAGCAGCTCTGTCTCCTACTGAAATTTCTGTTACAAAGTGTTGTTTTCAAGGACTTACCATGCCATCTGCTGGTTTGGACTCAGTTTACCTGTACCAGATTTCCAATACAAGGTTATAATTTTCAAATTAGTAGATGAAAAGCAGTGTGGGTTTTCAGCCCAAATTATTCAACCATGACTGAGACTGGAGAAAATATATTTTTTTCATGTTAGAATGTTTCACAGTCTTCTATTGGAAAAACTTCCTGTGATGGCAGCAGAAATATGAATTTGGCTCGGGAAGGGAGGCGAATGCAGTGTTTTGTCAAGAATGTGTCTTTTGGCTTCCTCAGGAAAGTTCCCCCTCCCGGGTTGGTCTATAAGCAGGATTCACGTACACTCTGTAGAAAATTAATAAGAATTTGGCAGCTGGTTTCCTCCTATCTTCCTTTTTCAGGGACTTTGCTCCAGCCCACACCTGGGCAGTGGTGCTTGGGGCAGCTGGGGATATGCAAAGCCCCAGACTGGGGTTCAAGCCAGGAGCAAGAAGCACCTTATGCTTAATATGGGTTTGAAGCTGCTCAACAAGCACCAGTTAAGCAGAGAGATTTAAGCCTGGATAAGCAGTGAAAGGAGTGGGGGTGTGACTAAGGGAACAGGCAGGGGCTAGGATGAGGAGCCAGGGATGGGGAAGGCAAAGACAAGCAGGAGGGGTAAAGACAAGAAAATCCATCCCTTCTCCTTGTACCAGTTAAGGTTACTAGTCAAGCTTTTCAAAGCTGCTTCCTGTTTTTTCTCCCCAAATGTTTCTCCAAGTCTCACAAACTCATTGTGAGTGCTGACACTGTTCTCTAACTTGCTCTTCAACTGTTCATACAAACAAGTTGATGTTCATCCACAATTTTCCAAGCACGTTCATCTGCAGAGGACCTCTGCTCTTTTGGTGCACCTGATGGATTGTATTCACTTAATGATCAATCCTGCAATATTTTGTTTTCTTTTTCTGGCTCACTATAGAGCCAGGGACCCTATTTACTGAGTCCTACTTAAGCCTTGATTTGGAAACAGAATTATTAATTTCTATGAGGACTCTTCTGCAGCGCTTACCTCTACAGTGTCTGAATGCTTCGCAGAAAACACAAATAAATTGAGTTTCAGGTTTCCTTTTGTGAAATGAAGGCTCATCATCAAATGCAGAAGTGAGGCATGTGAGTGTACGGGCCAAAAGAATCCTTTAATTTTGGATGCTGAACTTGAAATGCTCATTTTCAAAGTAATCAATTTGGCATAATACCTCGTGCCCACAGCACGGCTAGCACTGACCACAGTCACAGCTGGGAGTGGTCACCAGTGGTCACCTCTGGTGTCTAGTGCCCAGAGTGTCAATAACAGATGGGGAATACTTGTCAAAAGCTTTGTTTCACCTAGTTGAAAAGCATCATCTAAAAGCCTTGTGAAAAAGACAGGGACAAAGAACCTAGCAAATGAGGGCATTGTTAAATTACCTGAGTAATACTGTATAACAGAATGTGGTCTCAGACATCATTTACATTTGCCAAACCCCCTTTTTGTTCCAAGGTGAATTCCATGTGGAGGGGATATACACACACATACATACGTGTGTTTGTGTTCATATATAGAGAGATACCTGCTGTTGTGTGTGTTTAATGTTAAGTAGGGCTGGCAAATGAAATGTTGACCATAAACTATAGTACACAGCTGCCTAATTTTGTGCTGTGCTCTTTTTTTTTAATCTTAATTCTTTTAATTTTTTATTTTAGGGATGGGTATGCTTGCCAGTGTGTATACAGACGATGAAGAGAGAGGCAACGCAATGGGAATTGCCCTGGGAGGCCTTGCTATGGGAGTGTTAGGTCAGTGAGACGGAGGCTCTGCTGGCAAGAGAAATCACCTCCAGCCTTCCCTAAAGTGTGTACTTGTGTGTACTGCTATGAGAGCAGCAGAAGAGTTTCATCGAATGCAATGTTGTCATGCTGTCTCCAGATCAGATTCATGGTGCATGTTGTTAACCATCTTCTTACACAGATCCGTATGAGATGTTTGGGTTTTGTTTACATGGAAGAGGATTTTGGGGAGTAAAGAATACAGTTATTGTCATGATCAGTGAGCTTTGTGTTGAGGTTTTTTGGGGGGGTTGGTTTTTTGTTTTTTGGTTTTTTATAGAGTTTTTTGGTCACTGAGTGCCAAGAGAAGGATGCCCAAACGCTTGCAGAGCATGGTTGTTCAGAGACGTGGCTTCACAACTCTGTCCTTTCTTTCTCCCTGGCAGTTGGCCCACCTTTTGGGAGTGTCATGTATGAGTTTGTGGGGAAGAGCTCTCCTTTCCTGGTGCTGGCAGCACTAGCTCTGTTAGATGGAGGTCAGTAAATTCAGAGTGTCAATATCTCCACGTAGCACATCCCTTTTGTATTCTTACCATCTAGCCCCCTTCTTGAAGAAATGTTACAGTATTGATTTCTTTTCACAGCTATTCAATTATTTGTTCTGCAGCCATCCAGAGCACAAGCAGAAGTAAGTATTAACGTAAAACACTCTGGGCAATGGATGACACTTTGCTTTTCCTAATCCCAAGCTCTTGTTTCATAGAGTCAGAAGGGGACACCGTTGCTGACACTTTTGAAGGACCCATATATCATTATTGCAGCAGGTACCAGATCCTTTTTGTTCTGTTTTGTTTTGTTTTTCTTTAAACTATCTGCTGATGTTGTACCTGGCATTCTGGAATGCCTCAGGCTGAGCTGGTTTAACAATATTGTCATTTTCATTAACATAAAACTCAAAGAAAAAAAAAAAAGGAACATCTGTTGGTCACACAGGATGAATATACCAGTAAAAATAGAACAGAAAGTTTGAAATGTATGTGTCTTCCCAGCTGAGAGGACACTAATGACTTGTGGTTACTTGCTAAGGCAATGAGGTGTGGCCAGGAAACTTTCTGTGAGGCAAGTGAATAGGGCCAAGGCTGTTGGAGGCAGGGATTGCTGGTACGTTGCAGATGAAGGGAATAACACTCGACTTTGTTTCTGTTTGAAGAGGGAGTGGGTTTGTTCTCTAGAGCATGGGTTGTGTTTCAGGGTTGAATAGTGAATGATGTTTGGTATTACACGTATCATTTTTCTACTGAGTCTTTCTGTCTCAAGGGAAGTTTGCCTTTTTGCATTGCATTTCGTCAAATGTTTATTCTGGTCTGTAATTAAGGTGAGCCCTTCTCAGGTATTTTATGAACACTGAAAAGAGATTGTAAGTTTTACAGTTTTATTCCTTAATTCTAACCTGTTTGTCCAAGAAAGCATTACTTCCAGGCATTTTTTTGTTTGCTGTTTCTTTTTTCAGAGCTGAATGCCAAATACCAATTATAAATTCAGCCTCTTATCTGTCCTACTAGTGCGCAGAAGTCCAAATGCAGATTTCTTGCTGGAATACACTGTTCAAGTGTTAAGTGCTTCAGTTGGGAAGTTGTTGCTTTTTACAGTGGAAAGGGTCTGGAAGTTTCATTCGCTCTCCCCCACCACAAGGAGTTTGGTGTTTTCCTTGCTCTGTTTTCTAAGATGGGACCTTCTGTTCCTGATGCTCACGGGGAAGGGTGGGTAAGCGATCGGNTTTTTGGTCACTGAGTGCCAAGAGAAGGATGCCCAAACGCTTGCAGAGCATGGTTGTTCAGAGACGTGGCTTCACAACTCTGTCCTTTCTTTCTCCCTGGCAGTTGGCCCACCATTTGGGAGCGTCATGTATGAGTTTGTGGGGAAGAGTTCTCCTTTCCTGGTGCTGGCAGCACTAGCTCTGTTAGATGGAGGTCAGTAAATTCAGAGTGTCAATATCTCCACGTAGCACATCCCTTTTGTATTCTTACCATCTAACCCCCTTCTTGAAGAAATGTTACAGTATTGATTTCTTTTCACAGCTATTCAATTATTTGTTCTGCAGCCATCCAGAGCACAAGCAGAAGTAAGTATTAACGTAAAACACTCTGGGCAATGGATGACACTTTGCTTTTCCTAATCCCAAGCTTTTGTTTCATAGAGTCAGAAGGGGACACCGTTGCTGACACTTTTGAAGGACCCGTATATCATTATTGCAGCAGGTACCAGATCCTTTTTGTTCTGTTTTGTTTTGTTTTTCTTTAAACTATCTGCTGATGTTGTACCTGGCATTCTGGAATGCCTCAGGCTGAGCTGGTTTAACAATATTGTCATTTTCATTAACATAAAACTCAAAGAAAAAAAAAAAAAGAACATCTGTTGGTCACACAGGATGAATATACCAGTAAAAATAGAACAGAAAGTTTGAAATGTATGTGTCTTCCCAGCTGAGAGGACACTAATGACTTGTGGTTACTTGCTAAGGCAATGAGGTGTGGCCAGGAAACTTTCTGTGAGGCAAGTGAATAGGGCCAAGGCTGTTGGAGGCAGGGATTGCTGGTACGTTGCAGATGAAGGGAATAACACTCGACTTTGTTTCTGTTTGAAGAGGGAGTGGGTTTGTTCTCTAGAGCATGGGTTGTGTTTCAGGGTTGAATAGTGAATGATGTTTGGTATTACACGTATCATTTTTCTACTGAGTCTTTCTGTCTCAAGGGAAGTTTGCCTTTTTGCATTGCATTTCGTCAAATGTTTATTCTGGTCTGTAATTAAGGCCGGCCCTTCTCAGGTATTTTATGAACGCTGAAAAGAGATTGTAAGTTTTACGGTTTTATTCCTTAATTCTAACCTGTTTGTCCAAGAAAGCAATACTTCCAGGCATTTTTTTGTTTGCTGTTTCTTTGTTCAGAGCTGAATGCCAAATACCAATTATAAATTCAGCCTCTTATCTGTCCTACTAGTGCGCAGAAGTCCAAATGCAGATTTCTTGCTGGAATACACTGTTCAAGTGTTAAGTGCTTCAGTTGGGAAGTTGTTGCTTTTTACAGTGGAAAGGGTCTGGAAGTTTCATTCGCTCTCCCACACCACAAGGAGTTTGGTGTTTTCCTTGCTCTGTTTTCTAAGACGGGACCTTCTGTTCCTGATGCTAACGGGGAAGGGTGGGTAAGCGATCGGTCAGGACAGCAGAGTTAGCTCCGTGCTCTGAGACCTTGAGGCTATCAGTCAAGGAACCATGTCACATTTCTCCGTATCTAAGCCAGGATACTATGTCTTCTGCTTCACAAGGATGCTGCAAATGCAAATGTCCCACGATGTGTACGATGTTCAGATATAATGGTTAGAGAGAAGGTTAAAAGTCCCACTGGGTTTGCGCTGTTGAGGGAGATCAGAGGTTTTGAATGGCTTTTAAGCCAGTTAATGACCTCATTAAAAATTTGACTGCATTTCTAGTGGGCTGATTTGTTAACCACAAGTAAAACCCAGGGCCTTTGTAGGCACACTGCAAATGGACTCACAGTTTAAGTGTTTCTTGCACTCTCGATTTAGGTACACTAATTTCATGGTATAAATTCCGATTCGAATCTCCTGAGCGTGTGTCATACACTTGAGTCATGATTGTTTGTATTCTCAAAGTGCAAGCCCTTTCTGACCAATTTGGCTTATCTGTAGCACAATATTTGTCTTTAAGGCAAGGCGTCTTGAACTCAAGCATGATGTTCCTCTCTCTCTGTGATGTTTTCCCTTGATGACCTATGTTGCCTGCGAGCTAATAGCGTCGACTGTGGGAACAGACCAGAGGCCAGTGCTCTCATTGACTCGTGGTGTGTCACAGTCCCTGTGGCCAGTCCAACCGCCTGGTCCCCTCCAGTGCCAGCTAGAGCTACTGCAGGATGGTCTTTGGCCATTCCTGTTGAACATCCACTCACCGGTCCAGGTGGGGAGGTCACAAAGATGAGGGCATCAGAGGGACAGGACCAGATGATATGGCAAGTTCACATGGAAACCTCTGCAGGGAAAGGAAATACGAGCAAATACAGACTCTGCCTCCTGTGTGCATTGTGTCAGAGGTGATGCTTAAAGGTCGGTGGCACCGGTACTCACTGACTCAGGCTAAAGAAACATTATTGACACTTTTTATCACTCCTAGAGGACCTCATTGAATGAAGTCGATGTCATTCTTGCAGCCAGACCTCACTGAGAGGGACTATAGCAACTTTATGTGCTACCAGGTGACAAAGCTGCATTGACAGGCGATTTGGTTTAAACTATCAGATCCAAAAACCAGAGTTGAGGCAGACATCATCATGATCACATGGGTTCTTGAGAAGGTATGGGACAGCTTTTCACTGCATGCCTGCTTTTTCACAGAAAAATACTAATGATGTCTATGGCACTCTGCCAAAAGCTGAGTGGGTTCTCAGCTGTGGAGATAGGTCTGGCTGGAGGGTTGCAATTTCACACCTTCTGGCCAACACAGGACATTTAAACAAGAGACAGTGTAGGATTTATGCTCTTGAGACATGGCCCCCTAAAGTGAGGTCAGCTTCATGCAAGATATAGGAAAAAAAAGATTTTATCTTCTTTTGGGGAAGTTTTGCTAAGGTAGCACGATGTCTTTTGAACTTTGCCCTGAGTTTGCAGAGTCCCAGCTCAGGCTCTCATTTTTCTTTTGGGATATGTCCTCAAGATCTGAAGTACCTTTGTCACCATGTACAGGAGTACTTTGGTGAGCTCTGGTGACGCTTCCTGACCTCAGGAGAAGTAGATACCACACATGCATGCACGCCTGTTTCTCATTTCTTTGTGAAGTTTGTTAAGAGTAGCATAAGACTTTTGCTATTTATGCTGTCTCTGTTAGAATGGCCCTGCTTCCTCTGGATGCACTTTGTGTGGCTTGAAATGTTTTTCTGGCATCCAGGAGGCCGTTGGAGTGTGGCTGATTATTTTTTTTTTTGCTGGAAGAGGGCAGCCCCAAGGTGTTCCACTGGGGCTCCTCATGCCTCTACACTCGTGGGAGCTTGCACCAGAGTGGAAAGGTTGGCTTCAGATCTAACCTTTCATCCGTAGGGTAAAGCAGCACTGGCCGGTTGCTCCTTGCCCCAGGAAGGGAGTGAGCCATCTGGCCTGCGAGTTCATTTTAGGAGTCGTGGGTGCACAGACTAATACATTCTGACAGGTTTGAGCAAAGAATGGCATCAGTGCTCATTTCGTTTTGAACTGCATGATGAGGAACTTGTTCCAGGAGAAATAATGTTTCTCTGACCTCAGACAAATGAAGGTTTGCTGGTCTTTTTTTTCAAATGTAAAATTTGGATGGTAAATGACTGTAAGAGTCTAGAAGATTTTCTTAAATTTCAGGGATTATAAATATTAGGAAGAAAAGAAAAGTGGTAACACAAGGTTGAGGCTGTTATTTCTAGCAGTGACTTCCAAAATCCCTTGAAAGCCATTTTGTGAGGGATCAGCAGAGAAGAGGTGTCCCATTGCCCCGCATCAGGCTTTGACTGCCTCGGGGCGTTTTGAGCAAGTGGGAAAGGCATCTAGAATCCAAAGAAATACCACGGGGTTTAATAATGCCCGTGCTAAAGCTGAAGTGCACTGCTGAGGACAGACGGACTTGACACAAGCCCGGTGGAGCCTGGATCCCCAGGGCAGAGCCGAGCCGGCGGGCAGGACTGAATCAGCGCTTCCACCGCTTGTTATCCTTCCAATCCGGGGGACTGAAGGTCCAGAAACTCAAAAGACATTTGGAAGCATTTGAAATTCATAGGGCTGGGCAAGCTCAGCCAGACTCATGCTTTGCTGCACGGATTACTGGCTGCCAGCAACAGGATCTCGGCACAAAATTCCCTTTTATAGGGACAGAGGGCTCAGTGGTTGTCTCTTGGTATTTTTAGGATCGAGACCTCTACATCTCATTATAGTCAGTCTCAGGTGATGGAGGCAGAGGGTCAGAGCCTGTGCCTCTTACACAGCAGGGCTCTGGTCTTGCCCCAGGAGACTAGGTAAAGACCAAAATATTGTGGATTTTAGTTAATCATTTGTACAACAGTCAAACCTCATGAACTTTCTAAATGTCATCAAGCTCACTGCAGACTTTCACATTATGAAATAGCTTAACCTTTATTGTAGATTTTCTGGGAGAATAGAAATATATATAAAGTTTGTCTTCAGTGATTTTACATTCTGTTCTATTTAACATTAATCAACATCTGATGCATGACAAATAGGACTGTAAAAAAGTGCAATGTTTTATGTAAAAGCATCCATTTTTTGCTTGGTTTTTTGTTCATAGTCAAAATAAATAATTGCTACTTCTTTTTTTTTCTTTTTCCCTCCCCTTCTTTCTCTAAGGATCAATCTGCTTTGCAAACATGGCGATTGCTATGCTTGAACCGGCGTTACCCATCTGGATGATGGAGACCATGTGTTCAAAGAAATGGCAACTTGGTAAAGTACAGTGTATTATTTGCCTTCTTATATTTTGCCTAATGACCTTTTCAGTTCTGATCCTGTTAATGATGGTTTCTTATATGCTTCTGGGTTGTCTTCTTTTTTAAAATGTCTTTAAATTGTCAGTGTTACACCTGCACAACTACAAACATCAGCTTGTAAGAAAAATAGGTAGTGGAATGACGTTACGTTACTGTAGTAGAGGTTCCAGTAATGACCAACACTCACACTACAAGAAGAAATAGATGGAGGCAGCTACAACACTGTGCTTGTCCTGGTTCCTTTGAGAGCCCCAGCAGCAAATCTGGCCATGAGTGTTGGCTGGGGCAGCTGTGAGATGCCCAGTGAGCCCCAGAGCCAATTTCTTTGGGGTTTTTCCCAGACAGAATCCTTCCTCAGTCCTAGCTTGAATTGCCAGGAGTAGGCAGCCACAGAAATCTGCAGTGGGTGCAGTATTTTTGGTGCAGAGCACACCCACACCAACACATCATCCTTCTAGGGCTGTTCCAGGCCACATGTGGACAAACGGTGGACTTTACTTAAAATGTAGCCACTGAGGGCATGAGGAGCATTTCCCCTTGAATCTGACAGATGTGACATCCTTCCAATGATCGCTTAACCATCCCATTCCACAGAAAGCAATGGGAGACCCCCAGCTTGGACCACCTTATGACCTGTAGCACAGTCTTGGGAAACCAGTGTCCAGAGGCAAACTGGGAATTTGTCCCATGTCTCAGGTTAGACTAGAGAGTAAAATTGGGGGCAGTTCCTTTCTCTTTTAGGTGAACATGGGGAGGGAAGAAAAATGGACTAACTTCCAGTGAATGTCACACTGTGTGCAGGAGGTTAATGTGAATCCTCTTGGGTGTAGGAAAGAGTTACTGTTAAAAACGCAACGTATATTTGATAACATAAATGTTCATGGATGTGGCTTTTCATTAAGGTTTTTTTTTAGTATTAATATATGGCATTTGAGAGAAAAAGTCTTTCATGAAAATGATGTTCAGCTAGCGTCCAGTGAATATCCCTGCTCTACCTTAATGTAGGTGTCCCTGCGCCAGATCAAAAGCACAAACCTTAGTTCTAATTAACACAAACTGAGATCTAGGGTGGCCATAGGTAGCAGTCCTTCATGTGCTGCTGTACTGTCTAACATGGTAATGACCGCTAGCCTGTAGCACAGCAAAATTAACACGCAAGCCTAGATGTTTTCAATCTCATGAAGAAAAAGAAAGGTTGTGTATCTGCCTCCCTCACTAGAGTTTCATATCACTGGTGGAATGGAAATGGGAGTTATAAATCTCTTAGCTGAACAGAGGTTCCTAGAAGGAAAATACCCATTTTAAATGAAGACTACTTTTACCCCTTAATGATATAAGTAATTGACTCAATTGCACTTTGTCTGATTTGACAACATTAATTAAAGTTTTTAAGCCTCTTAAATTATATCTTGAACTGCAGGGTTTTAGGCAAATTATCATCTTATGCAATTTGGAGATCCAGCTGTTCGAAGCATGATCTGAAGAAGGTATAAAGAACCTTGATTTGATCAATTAATGTTACTATGCATAAAGCTTATTTAGAAAATTACAGTTCTGCTTCAGTATTCCACATCTTACACACAAACCTGCAAGTCTTATTTAACGAGCCTCTGCAGTATTCTTTTCTGTATTTTTTTACAGCCGTCAAGGTCTGCTATGTGTGCCCATTTGGTATAAACAGATAGCTCCAAGCAGTACTGAAGTAGCTGTGGTTACACAGGTGAAAATGTTTCCCCAGCATCACCGTTGTAACCCACAAGGATTTTAATCACAGGATATTGCTGTGCTAAAAATTACCTCTCGATTTATTTTTTTTTCCTTATGAATATCAGAGAGATAGGAAGGAAGATGGATAGGCAGGAAATGAGAAAATCTATGTTGTCTTGGTGAAAGATGAGGAGCATATACACTTAAAGGAAATGGTTTGATTGTGTACCATAATGTCACAGCTGCCATCTAAGTCTGAACTACCTGATTTAACAGTGACCCAATGGAAAGCTTGTCGTGGCATGTTCTGATTTGTCAGACTTTCCCAGTTTTGTCAGGATTCCCAGTTTTATTTTTCTTAAGACGATGCAAAATTTAACAGGAACAACAGAAAAATACCATGTGTTGTTTCTTCCAAGAAGAACCATTCAAAACCACTGCACAAGGGTCCAGCATTAGGCACAGCCACCTCCTTCCTCTGCCCCTCAGATATTTTTCATACGAGGTCTCCTCCTCCAGGGCAGCCCCTGCCCTCACACATGCCTGCAGCATCCTCCCTGGTGCTCTCCAGGCCATGGCACACTGCTCTCCATTAGCATTTCTTCCTTTAACATTCCCCCTCTGGCTGGGTGAATGTGACTTGCGTGTAGGGAGAGGATGAATCCTCAAGTGCAGGCTGTAATTGGCTTTTAAACCAGAGATGTTTCTGGCCACTGTGCAGCCGGCACTGACTCCAGACACGGCTGCTGCTGGGGAAATCTCAGGACAAGAAAAAATTGCTTGTCCCAACAGGATGTTTTTCTGAGTGGATGTGGGGAGATGGGAGGGTCTGGGTACCTTCCCATCGGAGTTGGAAGGAATTTACTCAGGTGCCCTCATCTGCAAATCATTACAGATAATTATTTTTTAAAATTTATACCAATGACTGATTGTTTTTAAATTAACTTTTGCTGTAAATACATTCGCTAAATCATTTTAAAACTATGTTTTTAAGGTTTTTTTCACCTTTATTGATATAGGCTTGGCTTTGGCCGCTGCTTGCCCAAGGACCATATCGTGGCGTTACAAACTGACCTTAAGATGAGGGCTCATGGTGTTCCCAGGCGTGGAGGAGGACTGTGACTTGCAGAGCCACAGCAGAAGCCCTGCTGGTCACTCCTCCAGGGATGGATTCACCCCCTGACCGTTCTGGGCTGCATGTGCTGAGCATATGCTCCATAAGCCATGCAACCAAGAAAGAGTCGCTTTCCTTGACCTATCCCAAAGCTTACTGTAGTTAGATAGCAACTTCTTGCTCTTTGTTGTCCCGTCCCCTGTCCCACACCACTGCTTGTAGCTGATGCTTAAAAAACTCTTTTCAAAGGCATCACATCACTCCTGCATTTCATAGATGATGTCCTTAGATTTCATGAAAAGGCTGCAACAAACCGGATATTTGATTTCTTTTTTTTTTTTTTTTCAGGGCTATGCACAAAGCCCTGTTAGATGCGTTCAAATCAAAATTGCAGTGTCTGGAATTTATTAGTTTCTTCTAGCACCTCACTAAAATCATTGCTGATAAAACATCTCATTCATATTTTTCAGGCGTTGCTTTTCTTCCAGCTAGCATCTCTTATCTCATCGGGACTAATCTTTTCGGAATACTTGCACACAAAATGGGAAGGTATGCTTCATTTAAAAATACTAATAATCTTCCAGGCTGTTCATGTACCATTTCTAATGTTTCCCATGGCAGTTTATTGATGATGGAAATTATTAAAGTTTGTTCTATAGTAGCAAAATCACTTTTTTGGAACATGTTGCTACTTTGATTGTGTAACTCAACAGTTCAGACATGACTCTGAGACATTCATGATTAGCTCTAATATCTCTGTGTCACCGATCTCTGAGTGATGTTTCTTCTTTGATAGGTGGCTTTGTGCTTTACTCGGGATGCTAATTGTGGGAATAAGTATTTTGTGCGTAAGTAGATCATGTAACTTTCAAACCCTCTAAATGTTCATGTGTTCATCTTCAATTATGTGCTTTCCCCATGAGATTTTGCTGAAGTTTCTGCTTTATGGTACGTTATTAAACAATGTGTAGTTAATAGGTTCCAGATCGGAGTTTTGAGTGCTTTCAAATTTCAGTGCTTCAATTATTTTAAGGAAGAATGGCTCTGAAAAGAGGATGAGCCTTTTTTGAGCTGTCACTGAAAAGTTTATTTTTGATCATAAAATTAAGTGTGTCAGTGATTTAATGGCACAGTTGTCTGAAACAGTAGCCCAGAACAAGGATCAAACTCGCACATCTGTACCGAGCGTGCCATAACTACTCTAAGAATTTATCTTAGAAAAAGAAAGCAAATCTCATTAGAATGTGACTTAATTAACTGCCTGAAATTTCCTTTATAGGTACCCTTTGCTAAAAACATTTATGGGCTCATAGCACCAAATTTTGGAGTTGGATTTGCCATTGGTAAGAAAAATTACAATGACTTCTTACAGGCTATTGGTTATGTAAAAATGATTTTATATGAAGTTACATGGAAAATTAGTTTTGTTGCCATTCTGACCTGACAGTAGCAAAGCTTGAGCTGTGGCCCAAACTAGAAGGGAAAGCAAGAAAGATTTAAGGAAGGCTGCTGTTAGATGAGTGGGATTCTGAGAACTGTCCAGAATTACTCCATCGACCGAAACAGATCTTTCAAACTGTCCATGAATTTATATGGACATAGAGAAATAGAGCAATGCACTGCCCAAAACCCACAAGTCTTTCTGTCGTGGAAAAGAAGTTAGACACTTTTATAGAAAAAACAAAACAAAACAAAAAAACCCCACCAAAACCAGTCTACAATTTGTGTTCATCAATAGGAATTCTCAAGCCCACACACCCGTACTCTTCTTCAAGCGTAATGTGTGAACTTTGCTTATGCTGGACTATGCAGTCAGGCTGGAGTGGGGGCTGTGGCTTGGATTTTAGTGCTTGGCTGGTCAGCAGATGTTCTGGGGCATCTTCAGGCAGGAGGGATGTGTAGCTGGGAAAGACGTTCCAAGTGTGACTACAAATCCCCAGTATCTCAGCAGTTTTTTGTGCCATTTCTTGCTAGCAATGAAAGTGGGGATCCAAAGACATGTTAAAACCACTAGTAATTTTGACTGCCTGGAAGCTAATGGACTCTTTCAGGTCTACAGTAAGTGTAAGCTCAAACAAAATAACTTTCCCCTAAATAAAAGGTAACTTGGTGAGGTAAGAGCCTGAGCACAGACAGTTGCTGGGAAGCGTTTGATGTGCTTTAAGCTCACACCTCTCTTGCCCTCTGGCAAGTGTCACACGTACACATCCATGTGTGACCTCACTGTAAAGATCATAAAAAGCATGGATAACAGTTATTGAAGAATTAGATAATACAGATTTTTAAGAATTTAAACTTATTTAAGAATAAGCATCCTTTAAGTTGCCTTTGCATCCTGTTTTAGCACATAGTTGGCCAAGACATTACAATGAAAAAAAAACCACGACAAACCAGCAGTATTTTCCTGATATATGTTTCCTTCCCTCATGACCAGGAATGGTGGACTCCTCCATGATGCCAATTATGGGCTACCTCGTAGACCTGCGTCATGTGTCGGTCTACGGCAGCGTGTACGCAATAGCTGATGTTGCCTTTTGCATGGGCTTTGCCATAGGTAAGTCCAGCCTTTTCCTGCTTATAATGCACAGTTAAGAGAAGAAAAGATGCCATAAGAGTAGGTGTGAATCCCAGCAGCATTCGCAGGCTTTGAGCAGGGGGTTCTTATTTTGCACAAGAAATCAAAGCAGAGGGAATTGTGTTTGGCATCTGTTCCCCTCTGCCGTGCTCAGCTTCATTAGCTCTAAGAGGCTTGAAAGTGTCAGGCCCTGAACACAAATAAGGTATCCCTAGGAAAAAAGCATCGGAACATTTAAAACTGACACCACAGCTGTGCTCTGAATAATCTGTGAGGGGAATAACTCCCCGCTGACCCCCTGCCTCCTTGAGTGTGTGATACAGATGTCCCCAGGAACATCTCTAATTTCTTCAATGAATGTGGAGTATGGAGCCAAGAAAGGTCTATATCATAATTACAAACATGTCTTTACATTCCTCAAACCAATTTGTAAAGCAGGAGTTTTGTATATAAAATTACTGTGGTTTAAAGTGACTGCTGCAAATTTTGTGACTGAGCGATCTGCAGAAAAGGGTTTTTATTTATACAAGGTCCCTCTGCTGGCGGTGCCATTGCAAAGGCCATTGGATTTCCATGGCTCATGACAATTATAGGGATTGTGGATATCCTCTTCGCTCCCCTGTGCTTTTTCCTTCGAAGTCCACCTGCCAAAGAGGAGAAAATGGTAAGCATAACATGGTTTCTTTCTTCTGATTTGGGGTTTGTATTTTTTTTTTTTTTCAGTGAAACAAATAATAATTTATTTCTGCATCTTTGCCTCCAACTTCCCCCACATGGGCTCAGCACAGTTTATTTCACCCTCCTGCATCACCTTGGGAATGAGCTCCCCCTTCTTTATATGTCCAAGATGTATAAAGACAAGCTTTTTATTACTTACGTGTTACAAAAGTGACTGTGATTAGCAGTCTTTAACAGACTTTTTTCCCCATTAACATTCACTCTCGCTCTCTGAATCCATGTAAAAGTCTACTTTCCATAAGCCCTGGAGTTTGGAGTTCCCCTGCTTGAGTTCTGCCCCAGGACCCCCATGAAGGTGCCTGAAGGACCCTTTCACTCCAGTTGCTCACTGATTTCTTAGCTTGCCACCATCCAAAAAAAAAGATTCCTGTTTTGGATTGGGTAGTCTTTTTCCTTCGTTTCCCCTCCTATACCCTTCTCCTCTTTTCCCATTTCTGTAGCTCAGTTTACCCTTTCATATAGCATCCTTTATCTGCTCCCCTGTGCTGCTGTTCAAGACTTGCTGTTCCAATGGGGTTATACTCACTCAGGTTTGAAAGCTCTCCTGCTGCAGGAGGGGATCCACTGCTTTGCTCACAAGGTTTCCTTCTGCTCAGCAAGGAGGTGGGAAACTCCTGAAGGAGTTAGAAGGCAGTGCAGTCAGGAGGCAGTGCAATCCCTCTTGTGCTTCCAGGGCTGGGAAAAACCCTGAAAAACAAGCACTGATCTCTGTTGCAGCATCTGTCACCAGCTGTAGGAGTAGCCGCTCAGTGCTCCCTCCTCACTCACGCTCAACAACGTTGACTTGGGCTCAAAATGTAGGTGCATGTTGTTTATTTGGGTGCAAACGTAGTTTTGCACACGTGTGGTCTTACTGTGCAGAGCCACGTCTCTGCCAGGCAGGAGCAGAACCTGGTGCACAGGCTGCTCACGCTTCATACCGGCAGGACCAGGAAAGCTGGAAGGATGAGTCTTGCTGAAACATTGGCATATGTGAGGCCAGAGACCTTTCATTTTGCACATATTTGGACTGCAGAATCCCAGAGATTCCAGCTAATCCCTTCTTATGACCTTTGCAGACCGCACTGATTTATTTTATTTTTTTACACACTTCCTAAGGCTGAAGAACAGAAAAGTTAAACAAGTTTAAGGAAAGAAAAAAAAAAAAAAAAACAAAACAAAAACAACAGCTGCTGTTTGCTAGAGCTATGAAGTTTACCATATCTATATCTCTCTGTCAGTGACCAGGGAAGTGTGCTTCCTTGCTCACTGACAGGATTTCACGTGTAGCCCACCTCCTTTCAGGGAGCTGTAGGGACCGAGAAGGTCTGGTTGACATCAGTTTGGGTTCTGCTTTAAGGGAGGCCGGGTGAAACCCTGAAGGGTGGCTGCAGCCCCAGGGCTGGGTGGTGGAGACAACCACAGACCCTCAGCTGGAGGCTAAGCTGAAATGCTAACACTCACCCTCTCTTCTCTTTCAGGCAATACTCATGGATCACAACTGCCCTGTTAAAACAAAAATGTACACCCAGAACAACATCCAGTCCTACCCCATAGGTGATGAAGAAGAAGAATATGAAAGTGATGAATAAAAGCCATACGACATATTTCGGTGTACAAAATGCAGTGTTTCATGTGAAACATCTCATCTAGAAATAGGTTTCAGTTGTACTGTACATTTAATAGTGAAATGGTCAAAAAAGCCAAAGGTATATCATTCATCGCCCATGGTTATAAAGCAGACTGCTAACTGCCTTATAGGGAGGGGAAAAGCTTTTATAGAGGATTTGTATAGTGTTAATCTTTATTTTGTGTATTTAATTTTATTGAATATTACACTATATTTTTTATTAAATGTGTAGCATAAATCTGTATAAATGTGAATTTTACATATTTGGTTTTTTTAAAGTCAACTCATTGACCCAATAGTTCATATTTCATTTGGAGTCGTGAGTTACTGTCAAGAGCTCGGGTCTTTCTTATCTAATTGAAAGAAAGGAAAAAGAAAAAAAAAAAAGCACTAAGCTCAAAGAAAACTTACCCAATTTGCATCCTTCTAAATTGTGTCCATGCACGTACATCCAGAGAGGCTGGAGCCTGGAATTCAGAGTGTGGACATCACTAAGAGGTTTTTTTGATCAGCTTCAGACCATATATTAGTAAAATAAAAGGCACATCTTTGTTGATTTCAAAAACGAGCTCTCCCTGAACCACTCATGGAATGTTGGGGAAAATGGTATTTTAAAGAGAGGAGCGTATAGCTATTAGTCAGTGCTATTTAATCAACTTTTAGCTAACCAGCTGTGCAATACGAAGCCCCAAAGACACACCACCGGGTAAACAAGTAGGTATGAATGTGCACCATTCCTTTCCCTTAAAGGGAATAGGAACAGCATAAAGATAGTTATTATATTTCTATCTTTTGAATATTTTAATTTTACCATCTCAACTTTATTTTAGATACATCTTAGGTGGCTGGTTAAGAAAAGCTGCACTATCAATCACAGTATTTAGTCTTCACATGAGCTGGAAGTAAGCCAGGCACTTAAGCAGTTCAAGCAAAAACCCTTATTTTACATGATTTGTGTACACATCTACAAATTCAATATATATTTAAAGAAATGAAGTTAAAATATCAACTTGAAAATAATGAAAAAAAAAAAAGGACCAGTTTGTTGCCAATCTCTTAACATTTGGTGGCAAAGTCTAATAGAGGAGAAGCGCTGTATTTGGCAGTCCCTACCTGCACTGAGAAAAAAAAAAATCAGACTTTTAAAGAAAGCATTTTAAAACAATCCCAGTGTCCTTATCAACCATGGTGTATCTTTTCATTTGTCAAATTAAAATCTTTACGTGCCTTCTTTCATGTAATTGCAGATGTTTTATGTACTGCAGCATAGATACTATGTTTACATATAGTTTTGTAAAGTGTATATACTATGGTCAGAAAATATGAAAAACATAGTGGATCAAAGTTCAAGTATTGCTTTGTCAACAATTATGCATTCAGACCGCATTAAAATAAAGTTATCTAAAATAAATTCATGATCTATTGTAATAAGGTAAGAAATAATAAAAAGAATCACCCCCTTTCCCCCCCTCACGATTTGCCTTATGCATTGTGGTTTACTCTATACTAGGGGGGAAAAACCCAGCAAATATTTCAGCTGGTGAGAAAGCACTCCTCATTTCTAATCCATGTGTAACTCAGGACAAAGACGTTCACTCCAGGCCATAAATACATGCAACTTAGTTTAAGTAACTGCAACAGCTTCCAAAAATCAGTCTGTCCCGGGGCTGCTGGTCTGAGGTTTAACTTTTGGGAACTAGATAAGGCCAAAGCGTGCAGTGCCACGGGACACCCCTCTGTGTTCCTTAAAGAAGGGTGAAGGTTCAGAGAAAACATTGTAAGAGGTTTAACTGCTGTGAAAGGCCAAGCAATACCTCTCCTGTGGTTGATTTGAAAAATCCACTTACAGGTTTTTATATTGGTGTATTTTCTATTTTCATCCTTTTGAATACACGATGGCTGGAGATACTCCCTTCAACGACAGACATTAATACAGCAAACCCCAAAGCTCTAGCATGTATTGCAGACTTCACTGTCGCTGAATAAGTGAGACAATGCTGCACCTCCATGATTATTTACCTCAGGCTCAGATTTTAACATTGCAGATCATTTGGATACTTCACAATTTGCCCCAAGAGAAGTTATTTTACTTACCTTCACCAAACTCTTTTAATCAAAGTGTTACTCCAACTGTATTTGAAACTAATATACCAATGGTAGAATTCTAAATCATCACACCTGTTCATTTATTTGCCAGCTGATTAACCAATGCACAGCTTAAATTCACAAGAGTGCAGAAGTCATGCAAACATAGCATTTACGTATATATATTTTAATAAAAGCAGCATAGAATGGCTTATTTCATGGCTTGGTTTTGTATGTCAGAGCACATCAAAATTAAGGAAGAGCTCACATTAATCTGCCATTAAAATGAGTCTGACAGATGAGTTGATCACATTCCTCTTCTGCAGATGGAGCCAGGTTTCTCCTGGGGCCTTACAGACCAGCATCTCACCAGGGTTAGCTCAGCAGACCCACACAGCTCAGCCTGGCTCCTCCAGGCTCTTGCTCCTCTACTCGTCCCTTAAAAGTCAGATGAAGACAGAAAAGAGCTATAAAGACACCCATGTTTGGCCTCTCTGCCACATTTCCCCCCCAAAATAGATATCTAGCAGTTGTTCCACATTTTTGATTTTTGAAGGAGTAAGTAATCAAACATGAACTCTTTCCGCTGACAGTCAGGAAGCAACTTTAGTCACAGAAAACACACAGAAGCCCTATTCTGTCCTGAAATAAAAGTATTCAAAATATGAAAGAACCCCAATTTTCTGTGTTACTTTAAGGGGGATGAAGTCACTTAGTTCATTTGTTCCCACTGCTTAGCCCTCCCCTCTAGCTTTAAACTTCCATGCATGTTTAATTTCAAATTTGAAGGAAAAAACAAAAGGGTAAGGAATTATAAGGAAAACCTGGTCAAATAACGAGCTAGTAAACCTGAAAGGATTTGTTTAGTTATCCATTAGCATTTTCTGAAGGACAGGACAAGCCAGAAGACTTTTTCTTGGACAATTTTTTCTTGGACAATTTTTTCTCCTAACATAACTCTGCTGGAAGCCACTAATCACCAATAACTGAATGGAATTATTATTTGTGCGGCGCTTGGAGCTCTTAAGAAAACCCCACAACTGTCCTTACCATTTTATAAAATTTTCTAGCTACACAAAGATTCAACTGGAATCACCACTTTGAAAGACATCTATGTCTACTGCTAAACTAAGTAGCATAAAAATAAATGCACATGCAAATAGAAAGAATGCATAAAAGCCCAATTAACCCACCAATCAGTAGTTTTACGTAATGCAAAAATGTGTGGTTTTCTCCCAAAGATCCTTTCTTTAAGTAGTGGCATTAGATGATAAACTACTGTAATACAAATGTTTTTAAAAAAAATACTAACACAATGCAAAGAAGTTGATAATTTAGCAAAACTATTTTATTAAAGCTTATTCTCATGATAAAATAATAGCCAACAAAATCATATTAGGCAGATATTCTGCAAATGTGTGTAGCTGCCACCTATTCAGATATCATTAAGTCAAGATAATTCTTGTTTTCTGTGGTATTCTTTATTTTCAGCTATTTACAGTCAAGCATGAAGCAAAGATTACATCAGGAATGTAGTATTACAATTTTCCCATCAAGATTCACCGTTTACTGTAATTAATGCCAGATAGGAATTTATGTTTTCCTTCTTATCACTAAAATACAATTATTTTGGCCTTTTCCCATTCAGTATATTTAAAAATATTGCACTACATTTAATTTACCTCTTACAATCATCGTTAGCAATACTATACGAGGAAAACTATATCCAGCTTTTCTTACCCACTGTATTACACAAGTCAATTTAAAACTTTGAATGCTTTTTTTAAATCAGTATTTGCATTGTTTTCACAGCTCCTTCATGTGTACCAGGGTTTAAATGAAGTACTTGGATATATTTGAAAACCTCTATAGTAGGCCATAAGAGCAAACACTGATGGAGATTGAATGCAGATCACCACCAATGGTAAGCCACTGAGAAAATGGAGTGGGGAGGTCTTATTACGCATCTCAAGCAAGTACAGGTTAAATAACTTTTAGTCAATAAGGGAAGCTAAATTTTGTGCGATTATTTGCTGAAGCTTAATTTCAGAAGTGTGTCACATGCCTATTTTAGCATGGATAGTGTTTTCCATACATCAACTAAACAAGTATCAACTGCCCAGAACTCACAAAAAAGTGCAAGTAGTTGCATGAGTGGAAGTAACAGTTTTGTTTCCAAGTTCCCGAACACTTCTCCGTCTGAGAAAAACACCTCTGCTTCTTTTTACCCATCACAAATAAACCGAGAAGCAAACTTAATGGAGAGGTACGTTACAGACTGCCTGAAAATTTAAAGGAGTTATTTTCCCATCTTAGATTCAACTCCATTTCCACAAAGGCATATTTTTTTTTCCTACTACCAGTGATAATGATACCAGTACCTAACACAGTACCTAACGTAAAGATGATATTTTATACAACATTTCTATACACAGAAGATGAAACAGAGACATGTTCACAGGAAATAAGGACAAGGGCCTTAGCCAGGTGATGCTAAGATCCACAGTTTACACATAGCACAAGACCAGATAGTTCTTTTCAAAAGCTGCTGGCTGAAATTCTTCCTCATCTCTACTGGACGCATGTATTTTGACTCAAATAAAACATGTTATATACACTATACGACATTTTTTCTGACAAAGACAATCCTTCCGCTCAGACTGTCCCTTGTCTGAGAAGCTGAATGCAACTTACCACTATATGATTACTCAAAAGTGTTGAGAGAAGATATTTAGCTATTTTGTGAAGTATTTTGTACCTTAAGCTTTCTGAAATGATAAGATAAAGTCTGCAGCAAAATACTACTTTTTAAATTACTTATACCATCATTACATGCTTTTTCCATAGAATGCAATGAATCCTCCAACTCTCATGAAGAACAATTTTCCTTTATCAGGTTATCAGATAATACAACAACTCTTCAACATACCATTTTTTCTGGAAGGCAACCAGCCCCTTAAGCTCAAAAATATTCCCAATTAAATTATTATGAAATACTGGTATGTATTTCGATATCTAGTATTATTCAATCAGGATACAACAGCCCAAATTTCTAAAGAAGAGGTTTTTTTTAGCATAGCATTACTAGATCTTATGTCAATTACAAACTATGAAAAGTTCTAGTATTTAGCAAAAATACAGAAAACAAATGATATGCAGTGTGAACTTCAGTAAATATTAATAACAGACAAAATGAAAGACCTTTTGTTTGCTTTCATGGTATGTTTGGCAAAAAATACACAACTACCTAGAAGACATACAATAACCGTGATCAACATTTTAAAGCCTGGTCCCTCAGTGACTTCTGTGTCAGTCATCAGCTCAGGCATGAAACAAGCTTATAATTTTTTCACCATACAACGGAAACTAAAGATTTTGAAAATCCGGCCAGTTTCCTGTTGAAAATACCAGCTTAAAAAAAAAAAAATAAAGGGGGGGGGGGAAGGGGGAAGGGGACAAGTAATGCATTAAGGAGACTACACACATTAATGTGAAATGGTAAGGGTACATAATTAGAAAAAATAAAAATAAGTTATTAAAAATAAATTTCCAATATAAACCCCAAAATGTAGTTTTGACCAGCCAGTTTAGCAAAATGATGGTGCTGTAGCTGGAGAAGAACCGTTATTAGCTGGACTCTTACACAGGCAAATAGCTGTGGAGAAGCAGGACATGTATATTAAACCAGTGTTTTAATTTAATTTGTGTGTGTTTGTAATTAAGTGCAAAATATTCTTTTAGTCCATTCCTTCAAAGGCTAAATATGTAAATATCAGTCTACTGATTGAGGTGGATCAACCGGTTCTTCCAATACAATGTTAAATGTTGGCGCCTCTGTCAGACTGACGTCTTCATTATCCATTTCTTCTGCTATATTGGGTTCCTCTGCATCTTTAGTCACTCTCTTGGACTGCTGCTCTACTGACAGGTTCTCCAAAGACTCTATATCCTCGATGCCTGCTCTGTAGTGGATCATCAGCAGCGTAAGGGCCTGCAGTCTTTCCCCTGACTTAGCCAGCGAAGCAGAAATCAAAGCTTTTTTCCTCGCATCGGTCGTATCTTTTTCTTCTTTAACGAGTGAATTATTATTTTCCAGCTCCTGGTCTATTTCATTCTGCAGCTTATCCAACATAAATTCTAATTTCTGAAAACGCTCCTCTGTGGGTAAACTTCTGTAGAGATCACGTCCAATTTCTTTGACAGCTATGAAGACACTGTCATCTAGACCACCCTCCTTTCGGACCAACTTTATCCCAGAACCCGCGGCACGTTTTGAGGGACTGCTTGGCCCGCTGATTTCAGTATCGCTTTCGTTATCAGAAGTGTTGGGTGTGTGCTTTGGCGAAGGTTCTACCACCTCTGTGCCCTGCTCAGAAAGGCGAGCTTTGGGGACTTGACGAAGGTTTAACAAACGGGTGCTTGTATTGATGATATGCCTGGTCAAACCTGTAGTTCTGTTAACAGATTTAGATTCTGAATCGACACGAGAGGACACAGCTTGGGGAGCCTCCAGTCCTTCTGCTCTATAACCTCCCACAGTTCGATCAAGTTGCTTTTCGGCTCCTACACAAAAGGGTGTCTCAGTCAGACATTTTTCTTGACATTTTTTATGGCAAACATAAGCACAGAGCATGCACTGGGAAGCTGCTTTAGTCCATACTTTCTTTTTGCAGTAATCACACCAAGTTGGATTCTGAAACTGAGTATCTTGGAAGTTATGCCTGTTCTCTGTAGTAACTTGTCCCAAATAAGGATCCTCTCTCTGAAATGCACGAGTGCCTTCTTCCAAGGGACATTCCCTCTCTTTCTCCGGGAGAAAGCATGAGTCGTCTATTTCACCTTCTTTTAAATATTTGAAGTGTAAAGTTATATCGCCATAACAAAATTTTTCATTGAATCCCTTATGGGTTGTCAAATTACGCAACGCTGTTCTAGTGACTGCTGCTTTGGGTGTAGGAGCATTCAGTTTAAATGTTCTAAAATACTCCATTGAGGATGTAACTAAACAATCTAAAGCAATTTCTTCAAGTCTTATGCTTGCATATCCTAAGCAGATAAAGCCACCTGCTTTGAAAGGGTCTCTGCACCACAGTGCAACATTAAGGTACTTATGGTATCCTTCCACTTCAAATAGACAGGAAGATGTTCTTGTCCTTGGCCATCGGCCTTGCCGGGTTTTATAAGGAATTTCTAGCGATTCCCATGTTTGCTGATCTTCTCCACTATCTTTGCAATTACGTGGATTTTCTGGAAGTCCATCTTTTAACATTTCTTGTTTTGGTGCTGTTACTACTTTTGATACCGTTGGGTCTTCTATTTGATCGTTATTCTTCTGTACATTCACCTTCTCTGTACATTTATCTGCATTATTTGTTGGTGGGGGCGGCCTCTCTGGTTTTTCAGAAGATACACTTCCAGTTTCTGACAGGTTTTGAGTTTCACTAGTAGGCAAACTGGTCTTACTTTGTGGCCTAGGTGGCACAGGAGGCTTCGTACTGGATCCTTGTGATGGTTTACCTGATTGCTGTGACGCATCTGAACTCTCGATAGTTTTGGACGTCGTCGCTTTAGCTCCATCTTTTTGTTGTGTTTTTGATGTTGTCTGGTAACTTCCTAAGTGTAATTTTCGATTCAGAATCGGAGATATAGTTCCAAGTGGTTTAGCAGCAAGTATTACTACTGAACGTTTGGGACTCAGAGTCGCTGGCAGGTCTTCTTTTTGGTCAGGTGATTCACAAGCCAAGTCCTCAAATTCTGAATCAAAATCTCTGTTATCAACATCAGCTGATAAACTAGCTTGGTCATCTTCTGGCTGTGTCAGGAAAGAAGAGTCTTCCAGTTGTCCAAATCCATCCTGCAGCGCTGAACCATGTTGGTTATACCCAACAGGCCTTTCATAAAAGACTAAAACTCTGTCACCAGCATGTCTGATAAGCTTCAACACTTGGCCAGTTGATGTGATTTTAACACCTATTAAAAAAACAGACAAACATGTTAAATTTGAAAATGGCCAAAAATAGTCGAAAAAACACATTTAGAACTTTAATAGTGGTAATAATAGTGTTGCTCATTAACAGAGGAAGTAAATTATAACAGAGGAGCTAAACTGAAATGTAACAGTTGGATCCTTTCTATTTTACTCATAGAAATATATTACTTCAGGAGCTGAAAAATGACACTAACGTACCTAGTCTAGTTTGTTCTTTGTTATTGGTGTAAGCTTAAAGAGTAAACTTGATTTTATATGCTAACATTTTTAACCTTTGCTATTAGCCTTATTGTGAGCTCGGACTTTTCAGATGAAGGCATTTATCGAAAGATTGTAATTGAATGATAATCATGCAGGGTCATAAATTAACAAGTGTTTGTTTTTATGAGCGTCAGGCATAGCTGTAATTGTCCAGAGAGGCAGTCTAGTAAAACTGTATGCAGAAATGTCCTTCCACTTATTTTAAAAGCTGACATATTAGGAAGAAATTCTTTGCTGTGAGGGTGGTGAGAGCCTGGCCCAGGTTGCCCAGAGAAGCTGTGGCTGCCCCATCCCCGGAGGGGTTCAAGACCAGGCTGGATGGGGCTTTGGGCAACCTGGTCTGGTGGGAGGTGTCCCTGCCCAGGGCAGGGGGGTGGAACTAGATTATCTTTAAGGCACCTTTCAACCAAAACTATTCTATGATATTACTCACTGCCAATTGCTAGAATTCTGTCTCCCCTCTGTAGATCAGCAGCAGCAGCAGGNCCTGGTCTGGTGGGAGGTGTCCCTGCCCAGGGGAGGGGGTTGGAACTAGATTATCTTTGAGGCACCTTTCAACCAAAACTATTCTATGATATTACTCACTGCCAATTGCTAGAATTCTGTCTCCCCTCTGTAGATCAGCAGCAGCAGCAGGTGAGTTTGGAGTCACGGTTTCAATAACAACATGCCCCGCATCTTCATCCTTGGACTGCACAAAGCGGAGGGCGAGCCCAACGCTTTGCAGATTCCCTTTCACTAGTTCTGCCTAGAGAGAAAGAAATTAAAAATTAAGAGTACATCTATTAAACTGACTGCAAGGATTCACAGTTACTATAAAATTATACAAGTGATACTCTGACAAAGGTTACATTAGAACATCCATTGACTCCACTAAGCAGACTATCACACGATGAATTCACTGTCTGCTAATCCAGCCTATACCTTGGGAGGAAGAACCAAAGTCACCAGATCCAAAGAAACAAATATGTCAATATCAAGGAATTGTGCAAGGTGCAAGGAATTGTCAGCAAAATATACACATATGAATAAATGCATGTACATTTGTTCAACAGTTTGTATACAAACATTACTGAGCTAACCCGAGGAAATACAAATCAGCAGGAATGGCAATACATGGCTCATGCTCACAAAAAGCCACAGCCTTAAAGCTGCAACAAAACAACCTCATCCTCCTTTTTATTGGGAAGAAGTTTTATTATAAGGAGCACTGTACCATCAATCACTTTGAATATACCACATTTATGTTACAAAACCTGTTGGCACAAGTAGCTCTTCAATCATCTACAGAAAAGGTGCGTGGAGTGAGAAAACTTATATACTTACACATTCCCAATGTATATTTAGAACAAATCTGAATTAAGAATAGCCTAAGAACTTTCTTCAAAAACTCAGGACCCTTTCCTCATATTTATTTTGTGACATACGTACAAAGTAAAATTTAACTTAATGATCTCAAATATTTTCTTTATAAAAAAAAAAAGCACTGAGGTACAATGTCTGTAGCAGAGTTTCACCCCACACTCAAACATAGATCTCTTTTACATTTGGAAGTCCCTATTGAAGAAGATATCTAGGTAGCGACCAATTGTTCACATATCTTATTGTCTAAGATCTTTGGCAACTTTTTTCTTAAAGTCTGTCAATGAATTTAAAAATACGCTTTTTTTTTTGCCTAAGGGACATTCCTTCTCACTGTTTCAAATGACTCCCTACTGTCATTCCACCAAAGTATATTCTGTCTGTTTGAAAAGGGAACTCATAGTCTACGTTTCAGTTCCAAGGAGAGAAATTTAATTTCGTTTTTTGATTCCTGAAGAACAGAGGGACAGATACTGTTTGTAGAAAACCTCGTAGGAAATTTTTTATTTGGTTTCAATTTACTGAGTGTAGGTAGACAGTCTTCTCCCCCATCCTGCATTTACTTTGGTGTTATTCAATTGTCTGTGTTTGAACTGTCTGGACTTGAGCCTCCTCTTTTGAGGATGTGTTCGTTTGCTTAGTTTTGTACATTGGCTTTCCACGGATGAAGCGGATTACCTGACTTCAGTACAATGACTCTCCCCTTTGCCGCATGGCTCTCACTCCTTTCCTATCATCTTCTTGACTTTTTATTAATTGTTGTTCAATTATTTAAAATAAAAATGCTACACTAATTAACAGTTCACTTAAGAACATGATTGAGTTTGAAGAAGCACAGTTGCATGAACTTTTAAAGTTTGCCATAACTTTCTACATTTCCCACAGTGACTTAAAGTTAGTATTTTCTCTCCAACTTTGTTAACATGTCTACTGTGAATCTCCAGTAATGTATGCAAGAATAACAAGATCAAATATAAGCTTAATTCCAGTTTCAGGATACAAGGTTCTTCTATAACACAAACAAGTAAATACCTTTGTACAGAAACACTGTGGCAGGGTTTAGGAGTTTGGTTTTTTTTGTTTTAATTAAGGCCATTTACACGAAAGAAACTCTGCTACATAATTAAATAAAAAGAAAAACTCTGAAGTGTTAAGAAAGTAAGAAAAAGTATTGCAAATGCCTGTGCAAGAGATTTTTTTTTTTAAATAATAACTCTTGTGCTTTAGTTCTTTATACATAATATGGCTTTAAGTTAGCAATTCATAAGTGTTGCACGTGCTGTATAGAAGCAACATGAACAATTACTACTATTTCAAAAAACACTAGTTGTATATTCTATAACTGCCAAAAGCACAAACAACATGAATTTCCTGCGGCAGCATAAAAAGCAGCAACAAAAACTCCTTCCAAAAATCACTCCCCTATGCTATATGGCTCTGCATGAGCATGCAGACATGAAGACTGAAGAGCAGACAGTAAACTCACACAAGTAACAAGAATATTAAAAAGGACTGAAAAGGAAACTAGAACCATTTTTTTTCCTTAATCCTTGTTAGTCCACTGAAGTATAAAAGCCCCTTAACGAGAAAATTTCAGGAAAGAAATAAATCCTTAGACAGAGTGGTGGAGAGAAGAAAAAACAACCAACACCACCACAAAACAGGATGATTTTTCCACTTAACACTAAATTATTCCAGTCACTTAATCACACCCCTTTAGAGATAGAGGTACACCTATTTTAATGAAACACAGTTTCTTCTTAGATGTTATTTAAGTTCTCCATCTTAATGCCCAGAACTGGAGCTAATAAGACAAGACATTTTAAAGTCACAGCTCAACAAGACAGAGTCTTAGTTTTGCATCTGCAGCAGCAGCATTGCTGTAAGTTGGCAATATGAGATAACTCTTGTGCATCGGTCTTCAAGTAGATCAAAAAAGTACCCAACTACTGAAGGAAGTTGACCGTCCTAACACTTTTAGGGAGTTACCTCATGCAAATCTACTTTTCTTTACAGTTGGGTATTTTCTTATCCATACAAAGAGTGGCACAAAGAAGCGGTAACGTTTCTAAAGATCCATTCTTCAGAAAGCAGTGAGCCTTACTTGAAAACAAGGCTCAGAAGGAAAAGAGGAGCTGGTACCGTAACGTCCAGCATTTTGAAGAAAGGCAGCAATGACTTCTCACCACTGTTCGTATTTGCAATCACAGCAAAGTGCATCATAAGCAAGCTATGGGAAAAGGGCATAATTAGACAGTAAAAACAAAAAAAAATGTTACCGAAAGCTCTTTCTTACAGAGTTTGTCAGGACAGACCTTCATCCTCTCGAGCTTCCTTTGAATCCAAGGACTTCTTTAAGCAAATCTCAACAGTGGATGACTTAACAGAGAAAATATTCTCTACTGTAAAGGACCAGAAACCTCTGAGGTGATTCCCAGCATTTCACCCTTCCCTCTTCCCTCGGGGCAAGACCACATAAAAGAAAGGAGGGACAGCTGGGACCAAAGACACTGAGGTATCTCTGAACATTTGGCTCCCATGCAGGGACACCCGCCACAAATTACCACGTGTATGACTCACTGATGGCGAGGAGACTTCCAATATTCTAGCAGTATCTGATGGAAAGCTGTTTTTTGGAAGGAGAGAGCCTTTGAACATAGCAAGCAAAGTTCATCTCAACTTTTTATTAACTTTGGCACAGTCACAAGCTTTTTCACGAAGTAAACTGGTTTTATTTATCAACCCGAACCAGATGAATAGTTTCCTTGACTTTTCTTTCTGGCAACTCCAAGTTTCACCACGTAATACCCCAATATCTCAGGCTAGCTGCAGAGCCGGGGAACGCTGTTTCAAGCTCTCAAACACCCCCCAAACACCACTCTCACAAAACCAAGCATCTTTGTGCACCCAGCACAGCTACTTTTTGCCTTTCTGCCTCTCCCTCAAACTAAAACTTGGTAATAACTATGAAGAGCCAAAGATTTACAAGAACACGAACCATCAGAAAGACAAAAATCAGCTAAATGACACAGGGGTTAGAAGAAAACTGCTGATAATGAAAGGACATTTATTATCAAGGAAGCTTGCTGCAAGGGAGAAAAATTAACAGCTGCGCCTAGGAGAAAAGGAAATTTTAACCAACTAGCTATACCATATTAAAGCAAATTTATTTTAATTTGATCTAATTAATAGCTCTGTTCTAATAGTTCCTACAAAGCTTAGTAGTTCTTAAATAAGGAGCATGATAAAGCAGATAATACTGCACGCTTCTCAGTAATTCAGAGTAATCTACATTGAATGAGTTAGAGCTAAACTATGTCACAGAATGCAGAAAATGTACTTTTTTTTAAAAAATTGTAAGCGACCCTCAGGCTATTTATGAAATGCACGTTGAGATTAAGATGCAACAGAACAAGAATGACCATCTTGGGGAAAAAATGAAAAGTAATTTCCTTAGTAATTTATTATTCAAGGAAAAAAACCCAAGAGGAGGACACAAGATGTTCATTCACTTCAAAATTAATAAAACATTTTGTTGTGTGGCCTGACTTTTACACAAAAAAAGTCTATAAGCATTGATTTCACAACAGAGGCTTTAGTTCATTTATACACATCAGTGTATGAGCCACTGCAGAACGTACTCTCACCGCTACTTTCAGCTCAATATTGGAAATATACTCTGGAAATATAATGCAGCAGAAAATTATGTTGTGCCTCACAGCCTTGCTTTACCTCAGCCTTGTCATTCTGAAAGCCTAGCAGATGTTGGATGTCAGTGAAAATCAATTTTCCCAACCTTTTTAACATATTGATACTGAACTCCACAGCTGCACAGTGATCGTTCGGAAGTTTATAGATTGCTAATATCGTTTAAATGGCCAAATATTTAGACAAGTATCAACACAGGACACAGTTTTTTAATCTTAAAACGCTTCATTATGTTATCAGTCTGAAAGAATTTGTAAATGCAAAGGTATGATAAATAAATATTCCTCCTATAGGCAACAGACAAATGTGATGCCATTTCATTTACCAGGTGCTTCCAAAACTGTACCAACAAAGTTAGGTTATTTTTGAATACAGAGGTAATAATGTCAGTGATACTGTAGTCTCATAACTACAGTGAATTTAACATTAGATATAGCACTTCCATTCAGAATTTTTAAGATATAATAAATAATGTCCATCAATAAATATGTAGATTAAAACATCTGTAAAAGTATGCGCTTACTGGCAGTGCAAAAATCATTCAGCTAAGCTTTAAAAAATATTGGATGCATACAAAAATAAAAAGTCACAAAATTAAGCCACAGCGTGCTAAGAGCATAACACTTTTGCTTTTAAACCAAGTTATAATTTTCAGCAAAAGTAAATTGTTTTTTGAAAGCTTAATTTTACCCTGTAACTAATATTCCATATTTGCTTAACTATTTCTAAGCATTACCATACTAAAGCTTTATTACAATTTAGTAAGCTTGTCACATTCTTTTGACTAAATGCTAAGACGAGCTTCATCAACCAAGCACATACAAGAAATCTTATTTCAGTGACTTTACATCAACTAAAAAAAAAAAATACTATTTTTACAAATATTTCTTATTTCCTACCAGTGGTATGTAACACGCTGTACGTATCACAAATTGACACCACGCCAATGCCATACTGCAGAAAACCCCCTTTTTTTCCAACTCGCCGGAGTTACTACAGTGGATGTTAGGTATTCTTGTAAGGTAGGGTCTAATGTGTTTTGGGGAAAAAGAGATGAAATTTCTGAACATGCCTGTAAAGCATTACATTGTCCCAGACAACCCTGCATGCTGAGAGGAAAGGAAGGTATATTTCATGTCAAAAAAACCCAACCCAAACATTAAAGTACAAAACTAGGAAGCAGTTCCTTCTATTCTGAAGACTCAGATATTTGTATTATTAAAAAAAGGGGTTTGGCATATATCTTTAAAACACGGACTTTAAGATTATTACTTTTTTCAACCCTATTATTGAACGCAGTCATTCTATATGATCAGCACAGTGAAGTGTTTGCTAGATTATTTATGTGGGCTGGAAGAGACAGTGAAAGGAAACGGGTATCACCAACCTCCCAATATACCCCTTAGTAACACTAGACTCAAAGGGGAAAAAAAAAAGGAATTAAGGAATTTATTTTTTTTTAATGTTCCAAGAGTATTTCCATCTATGCTTTAGAGAAGTAGATTTTTTTTTTCTTTGTGGCACAGCCTCAAAGCCCAAAACTACAGAACCAGAGTAGCACAAGCCTTTTTCCAACCTACTCCCCAGCCCTCCTGTCCGTGCCGCAGGATAACCCCATCTTGCATGGAAAGTGTCCAAAGTAGACCTTGACCAAAGAATCCATGAAGACAGAAACTCTTTCATTTCCCAGGCACAGAGAAAACTCCCAAAACCAGAAAAGGCAAAGTTTTCTGATCATTTGAGCACTAGCCTTGTTCTTGGGATGCTCTAGTAGTTCAGTAGTCAATAAAATATGCACTGATTATCAATTATGATTTGTGTTCACTATTATGAAATCATCAGCTTGTGGATTCTTCATATTTCCGTCACAAAATTTTACAATATTACCCACTTCTAACGCAATAGATTGACTCCAGTGTTCATCCACCATCACAAGTATCTCAGCAAGTTTAGTGTGAGCACCGTGGACTTCTCAAAAGGAGCTCTGACCACTGATTAAAGCCGAGGAATTACATAGCCATTTCAAAAGGTACAGTTTAGGGTCAAACACTAGAAAATAAGGCATTCAGAGAGAAGTTAAGAAAGAAACACTGGAGTCCTAATAGCACAGGACCTTTTAAAATTGTGAAAACTCAGCTCCAGAAAAAAGATTATTTTTTTTTAAATTGTGGTTACTATTCTCCCACTCAGCAGATGATGCACATGACCTACACACCACCTTCCCATTTCTTCTCCCCTTCGCTAAGAGCAATAAAAACCAAAACCAATCAAAAACCCCCCAAACACACACATGAAACACCTTTGCCTTCATAAGACTTGTGATATTTCCTGGCATCTGGAAATGGCCAGTAAGTAATCAGTTCTTGTGCTCTCTTGTGACTGAAACACAGAAATATATACCCTGACTTTAAAGACATTAGTCTATATCATGAAGTCAAAGCAGTCCGCACAGGATAAATTCTCCCTCTGTGAGTTTGGTGTTGAGACAGCACTAAATCTTAGTACAGATAAGCTGGTACTGCCAAGTTATGTCAGGTGTATCAATATTCTAGTGCTGTGCTGCAGTGTGGACCTACCTGCAATTGCCCTGAGAATGTTGATATTTACTATTCTCCACTGGTTTTAATCTCTTCTTGTCCGTTTCAAGTATCTCTAAGCATAACGTGGAATTTTATCCAAGCTATACCAGAAGCTGTTTTTAAGGGACAGTATTTCCCATGAATGGATGTCACATTTCAGCCACCCCAATTAACAAAAAAAAAATTTTAAAAAGTGGCACACACTTTCTATTTAAACAATCAAACACCATTAATAAATGAAAAAGTCTGTAGAGCAAATGTGTGCCACAGAAAGAGAAGTCAGGCTTATGAGCAATGGACTCACTATCTCCGCTTTCTTAGCAAGGTCTGGAAGAGTCACCAGCTTTACTTTTTGTGGCACATTAGGAACAACAGTTTTTTAATGACAATAAACAGCGAAAAAAACAAAAGTGGGATGTTATACTCTTTGCTGCTAGTTTTTCAAGCTATGTGAATTGCAGTCTGTGCATGGGGAGACACAGCTATCACAGACGAAGGTTGCAGTTTTCATGATTTGGGTTTTATTGGTTTTGGGGTAGGGTTTTTTTTTTGTTGTTCATTTTGCTTTGGTTTACTTTTAGGAAGAACTTTACTTGTGGATAAATTTCTTGAGTTTTTTTACTAGTCATAGTGCAAGCTAGTAGGTCTCTGATTTCTGTTCTATATGATATCTTATTAAAAAATACGTTACAAAATATGATAATAATTTCATTCAAAAATAAGTTACATATTGGACCAATATTTAAAATAATAATTCATTAAGGCCACAATATTGCAAGTGTTACACACATGTCTAACTTCACCATTGTCTGAAATCAATGTGACAGTTCATGGCAGTTAAACGTCTGCATGTCTGTCCGATGAGCACTAAAAACATTTGACACCAGAAAAATCCAGAAGAGGCTACTTACTGAACAAAATAAGGAGCTACATCTTATTTTCCTCAGTAGTTCTGCACATCACAGGTACTCTTTCACTAGGCTACTGTGAAAACTGTACCCTCCAATTGTACAGTGACACAGGTTATGTGACATGCAAAAAGTAAACTGTTTAGCAATTACCATGAATTGCTGCGACTTTCTTACTAAACAGCAATTACCTGAGCTGAGTGGGGGAGTTAAAGACAAAACAAGGCAGCAGAAAACCTGCATTTAACTTCAAAGTGTCAGAAGCAGGTAAAATGCAGACCTTCAGTTTTACACGGAGCTGCTCTTTGGAAAGCAATTTAGTGGAAACACCAATGTAGCTCTTCTTTAAGTGCTCTTACTCACTGACATCCTTTTAGTCTTTATTAAAGCCAACTGTGACGATTTCCTTTGGCCCTGAAAAAATGGAAAAGATTGATTTTTTTTTTTTCCAGAATGTTACATCACCATTTATGTCTTTGATAGAAAAAAGGCTTCCTCTAATATTGCTTAAGCATGACTCAGTCATAAATATTTCATAAAAAACTCAAGTAGTCTAATAGTAAGTACCAAAATAAGGTTACTGAAACTGGATATTAAAAAGAACAGAGAAAGTTCATTAAGAATATCATGTGTGACACCAAACCAATAAAAAGTTTACCTAGTTAATGGATTTCTTTGTATAGATCGTTATGAATCACTGCAATGCAAATTACAGATAAAGGAGATGAATAAGTACATAAGTACAAGAGTTTATGCACTGTGAATATGTGCACACGACAGAGGTCAGCCCAGGGATTTATTAATCTGAGACGGAAGCAAAACAAAAAAAAGCAAATACATTAAAAGCAAACCCTCTAAAACAGCTAGTAATTACTTATATTTCTCTTGGAAGTACCTAATTAATAGCGATAAAACAGTTACTATTAGTCTTTGTGTAATAAATTCAAACTATCAGGTGAAAGTTCTTTATAACAGAAATAGTATGAGTTATGGTTATGAGTTTTCTTCTCCACACAGAGAAGCTGCTTGACAGTTCTGACTATGGCACCCAGCAGCATTAACCACCTGATTGCTGCCATGGGATACTGCCATCAAAACTAAAAATATGAAAAGTTATTATCCACTGCAATTACAGTAACATGCATCACAGATGCCAGTTTCCATGGAAATAAAATATACAACACTACTTTCTAATGCATATAAAACCATAACTCTTAGATCTCACTGATGGGTTTAAAAGTCACATTTTCAAGGGCTTAAAAGTTACATTTCTGAAGGGAAAAATGATAATGGAAAGAATAAGTGCGTTATTTATAGGTTTATTTTATTCTGGAGCATAAGGGTTTCCTCTAAAGCAAAAGCAATGGTAACTGCAGAGTTACATCTGGAGTAGAGTGCACCTTCTGAAATGAGCAGGAGCTTCATAAATATGCTTTGCCTGGGAATCTTCCGTGAAGTGACAGGGTTTGAGAGGGGAGTTCTCAACTAAGTTCTGAAGCAGCTCTTCCTCACTGCCCTGAGGAAGAGCCAGGTCTGGCAGAGTCAGGGCTGGCACGTACCAGCCATCCCAGGAGAGGCTGAGTGCTGGTTTCCCGCAGCCTGGCTGAGCCCCTGCACTACCCCCAACTCTAACAGCATCACCAGATCAAGCTTTGTACCAAAGCTGATGAAATCAAGCAGTGCCATTTGACTTATTAAAGATGCTACATATTTAAACAGTTACTTACACAAGAGTGTGCAAAAAATATGCAAAATGCTATACTTTTACAAACAAACCATTAGAATTTCAGGTAATACAAGTTACACTCATCAATAACATCATCTAAGCAACAGGGACTTCACGTGTACCTAGGACCAACGCAATTATACAATTTGAAATACCACAGGACTTAAGTGACCACAGTTTGTTATTTCTGCACTGCATAAACATACTATCTTTTTTACAACTGTTAACATTTCTCATCAATATTAATGGCTGGAGGGCCATTAAAGAAAAGCACAAGCCTGAATAATATCCTGCATGACCCGATTGTTTTTCGGACTCCTACATTCCCACAGACCTGGCTAAACCCAAAGGAACTAAAGCAGTTGTTGTAAAATAATTCGTCCTCATAACAGCTCTTCAGAGATTAAATAGAAGATCCGTCTGTATCAAAATTAAGTTCCTGTTGCATGCAAACCCCCAACCCCACCCTTTGCCTGGTAAAACCAGAAAATCCATTTTCTTCTGAAATTCTACACTGCCAAGACCAGAAAAGACGGATATTTGTATCTAGTTTATTGTGAATAATTACTGTCAGAAGGCCAAGGTTTTGCATATAATAATCTTTCTCTACACAGAGAGGCAGCCAAACCAAAGGTTGTTTTCAATTAAGTTCTGGACAAAACACTGCAGTATAAACACACAACTCCATAACCAGTAAAGATTTCCAGGACCATACATCTATTTCTGGTTATTTTGTTGAACACATCACATCAAATCAATTTGTTTATGGTTATAGGGCACAAGTTGCTGCCAGGCAGTGAAACAGCAGCTCAATGTCACATCTAATTAGCAGCACCAAGACAACAGCACACCTAGAAGCCAGATTTTCATACTGTTACCGGTCATCACTTACAAAAATTGCCACAACTATTAAACTGACAAGGATCTTTACACCAACCAAGTCAAATACTGGCAATTCACTTTGCAAAAGAAATCAATACCTAGATATATTTGCTTTGCACTTGAAAAATATTATAGACTCCCCTTCTCCCCTCCAAACACATAAAGATGCCGATATATCCGAAGAATGATTTAGAAACTGAACATCAGCTGTAAATTGGAATCAACAGGCTATCCAACTTTGCAGCTTGACTTGTACAAACATTTCAGAATCTTTCACAGAATCATAGATTGGTTTGGCTTAGAAGGGACCCTTCATGTTGTAGCTTTCTCTCCATATCATCAATGTGATCGTATAATTGCCTAACAAAAGCATAGGAATTTTTTTTCCCCTATAATTGGGTATCTGAGTGACAATACAACAGAGTTGGTATAACTATGTAGATAAAGAGCTGAATATCCTCCATTTCTAGGCTATGAAAAAGCTTTATTACAATGGATGTCCAAAAAACAAAACAAACCACTTAGCTATGCCACAAAGAATTCTGTTAAACATTTGAGATGGGGATTGTGCGTTATCACGAGGCTTAGTCATGATCCTGGCAGAAATCTCTCCCATAACTTACCTCCCCCCATTATTTCTGGAGGCAGCAGAACACGAGTTCTCCAGAAACTAATTTGGGGTCTCCAGACCTCAAACCACTAACACTGAAGCATCCAAAAGTGCTAGAAAAACCCCAAACCCAACAACACTCTTCCAGAAACAGCTTATTAAGATTTATAAAAAAAAAAAAGGGGGGGGGGGCAGGACAATATCCATAATGGAAGTAAAAATTCATTTGTTTTGACTGGTTTGTTGGGGTTTTTTTTAAGTATCTTCTGGCTCAGGGATGTAATATATACCAATTCCTCGTCTCCCTGTCGTAAGGTAAATGAAAGAATGAATAGGAAATTATGTCAAGCTTAAAAACTTTTTATTTTCCTTTGGCACTCACTGTAACTTCCTATACTCTGGTTTTATGCTCTATTATTTTTAAATGAGCAACAGATCTTACCGATAGCTGGTGAAACAGACAAGAAAAATACCCAGCAGATTTCATAACGCAACGTATTTCCATTTCCCTTTCCCCCTTCTCTCCCCTGCCACCAGAATCAGGGCTTGCTTGGGACTGAGACCAATAACCTTCCCCAAAGAATTTACAACTCATTTAATTTAAATATTAACAAATAATTAGTCAATACCACAGAAAGCCTGCAAAATAAATACATGTTAAAAAATAATTCATCCTGAACAAGGGAAGGCAAGGAGAACATTGTCAAATGCCCATGCACAACAGAAGCTGTCCTTAAGTAGATCTTACTTATGTAAAAGTCATAAATATTTGTAAGGTGGTAAACATCTTTCTACATATTAAAGGAATTCATTAGGAAAAGAGATGTGTTAACTAAAAAAAAAATTGTTCTATTTTATAACCTCTGCAACACACTAAAAAGCCTAAGAAAATTCCAAGATTAAGGGGGGGGGGGAAAGGGTAAGAACACTGCATACACTGCATATGTAGATGATGGGGAGGGAAAAGAAGATGGAGAAAAAATAGATCAGAATTGAAGAACCGCAGTCTGCAACTCTGTGTGCGGCACCATGCCAAAACACTCCCAATTTTCCCATTCCCATGACCTCTGAGTATTAAAACTTTAATAATTTACAATAAACTACCAAGAAACCCATCGCTTCAACTCAGATTTTCAACTACTTATTTGTGTACAATGTTATGTTCGGGTACTGATCACCATGCGCATATTACAATACATTCTACCAGAGAAAAGTATGAAGAATTGTCTTTTTTCTGAGACAAAAGAGACCATTTGGGGAGCTAAAAAAGCAAACTGATCAGCATGGTGCTTTATTTTTACTTAGGAGTCTGTTAGTCTGTAATGCCAGNTCAAATGCCCATGCACAACAGAAGCTGTCCTTAAGTAGATCTTACTTATGTAAAAGTCATAAATATTTGTAAGGTGGTAAACATCTTTCTACATATTAAAGGAATTCATTAGGAAAAGAGATGTGTTAACTAAAAAAAAAAATTGTTCTATTTTATAACCTCTGCAACACACTAAAAAGCCTAACAAAATTCCAAGATTAAGGGGGGGGGAAAAGGGTAAGAACACTGCATACACTGCATATGTAGATGATGGGGAGGGAAAAGAAGATGGAGAAAAAATAGATCAGAATTGAAGAACCGCAGTCTGCAACTCTGTGTGCGGCACCATGCCAAAACACTCCCAATTTTCCCATTCCCATGACCTCTGAGTATTAAAACTTTAATAATTTACAATAAACTACCAAGAAACCCATCGCTTCAACTCAGATTTTCAACTACTTATTTGTGTACAATGTTATGTTCGGGTACTGATCACCATGCGCATATTACAATACATTCTACCAGAGAAAAGTATGAAGAATTGTCTTTTTTCTGAGACAAAAGAGACCATTTGGGGAGCTAAAAAAGCAAACTGATCAGCATGGTGCTTTATTTTTACTTAGGAGTCTGTTAGTCTGTAATGCCAGAAGAAAATCATAATGAATAAACATATGTGTTCATCATGCACAGCTTACCCTTCTTGATGAACTCTCAAGGGTCACAAAAATAGCCTTTGACTTAGACACTTTAATACCATTTGAAGAAGAGCACTGCAAGATAATTAAAACCAAGGTAATTCTACACTGCTAAGTGTTGTGGTTTGGGCTGGGCCGGCCACTAAAGCAAACAACAAATACCAAAAATTCAGACTTTTTCAGCAGAAGCATCATTGCTTTTTGGGTTTTTTTTGCCATTTTCATAGAAGCACACATATCCAAATTGAACTGCAGACAATATTTTGCATACAAAGCAGGCTAAGGTTAAAAACAACATGCAATGATCCTGACTTGTGTACAATGATGAAATCAAGTAACGTATTGCTTATAATTATTGAAAGAGCTATGGTTTTATTATGTAACTGTACTTGCTTCCATGAAAAATATAAGGTTTTTTGTAAGAGCCCTTCTCCGTGGCAGCTGACAGTGCTGTGGTTCACAGGGATAAACACAGCACTGATGTGCCTTAGGTAATGGTTGGGTAAGCATTGCTCTCCTATATTTTGGATTTATGCTGTTGTCTCAATAGAAATTCCACCTTTAAAAAGAAAAAAGAATCAATTTACTCTATTAACAATATAATTTATACTCCTGTACTTTGCATTTAGCAATACACAGTGCTTGAAGCTTACCTAGGAATCTGTAGGACTGCCAGACACCAAGCAGCACATAGCAAGAAAAAAACCCCAGGATCTAGCTTGAAGAACTCCTTTCAGAAGTTGGTAGAGTTATTCCCCATTAAAACGTAAAAAATAAGAAAAAATGCTAAGTTTCAAAGACAAAGATTTATTTTCTGGTTTGATATAGACAGAAGGAGGAATTAGCTTGCTATTGGAATTAGCTTAGAGGAATAACCTCTCCTGTTCTACATGAGCTTTGCTGAAAAGGAGGTTGAGGACACAATCAGTCAAGACCTACAGAGCACCTTTCCCAAACTATTCCTCCTGCAGCCACAGCAACATTCCTTGCTTCTCTTCTACTGTAACCTTAAAATATTTATTTCAGCATTTGAAGAGTTATACAGTGGGTTGGGGGTTTGGCAATATCAAAAAAGATCTCTTTGCTCCACGAAATTATTTTTTGGAAAAAAAAAAAAAGAGCGTATTCTGTCCAGGATACATTTCCAATGCCTTTAAAAGTTTTTACTTCCAGCTGTCAAAACAAATCCAGAAATGAAACTAATCTCTGTAAAAGTAAATTGTGTGTTCTTAGCGAGAATCAGATTCTTTACTTTCTGGTAGATCTTGCTTACTTTCATTCCAGTTATTAGATACAAGAGAATATGGCTTTAATGACCTTTCATAAAATTATTTCCTCCTAGCAGCTATTTTTAAAGCTCAGGAATTAATTACAATTCTTGGTTACCTTATGTAACCAAGACTGTGGTTCCTAATGCACTTCTACAAATCAGTTGGCAAGAATCTGAATGCCTTTGCTCACAAGGGCGGCCAAAAGTTTGTTCCTAGTTATTACAAACATATTTTTAGAATATATGTTATTTCAGATTCTCTTCCAACAGCTAAAGCTTCAAGAACTGCAGTGGAAACAGAAACATTTATCAAACCTGGCAAAAAAAAAGTTTAAAAAAATAATTCTTTGCTCAAATATTGTTTGCAAGGAATAAAAATCCATCATAGATGTTTTGGGTAAACACCCATTCTAGCTAGACTCCAGAAGTTTAATAAATGAAACAAAAATATTACATATTTACTACTTTCTCCCTCCAGCAGGTCTGTAAGCTCAGGCTGAGACTTGATGCAATTTCATTAAGAGTTTTTTAGGCTAAAACTGCCTCCTGCCTGGATTGTCTGCAACACAAAGAAATTCTACTCTGAATCCAACCCTACAGGGATGGAAATGGTCCTAGACTGGTCTCAAGACTAAATAACTTTTTATGAATTATTTTCTATTTAACTCGTTGAAATGAGTTCAGATGTTCTC
This sequence comes from Tringa tobata, assembly GCA_033628505.1. Lineage (NCBI taxonomy): Eukaryota > Metazoa > Chordata > Aves > Charadriiformes > Scolopacidae > Tringa > Tringa tobata. The sequence continues at coordinate 49,704 of JAHREE010000099.1, forward strand.
CCTCCCTGTGTAACAGTATAGTCTGTTGCATAATATTTAGTGAGAAAAAAATAATAATTGAAGAAAAAGTCTGTTTTAAAAAACTGGCAGTGCCTGGTGGCCAGGGCTCCGAGCAGCCTGAACCAGTTTAGTCCTGACATGGGTGAAGCTGGGACCAGATTATCTAAATTACTCTGACTCCAGCCTAATAACCAAACAGATATCTTGTCCAGATATCATTTAAATCTTATTTGGAATTTTATATATATATGAAGACATGCTTGAAATTGAGCCAATTTGTCTGAAGCCAGCTGTTTAATGTTTCTGATAGTACAACCACACATTTCCTGGGAGTTTCTAACCTATAGATAACATACATTAATCAAGTACTTTAAAGATTTTGCACTAGCCAAATATTTACAGTTACTCCACTCCCCTAATCATACTCTTCTCGTGACTTTGTTGGTAGTATTATTCTTGCCATCCAGCCTCTGCTCTCTGTTTATGCAGCTGAATGGATGCAGTTATTCATCCTACACCTGGTCTCCTGCGCCGAGCTAATAGTTATTATTTGCTCTGCCTTACTACTGTGCCAGCTTTCTCCTTTAATAATTAACAGATATAACATCTCTAAGTGCTGCTTAGAAAACTGCTTTGGTTAAGTAATAGACTTCCTAGGATCTAGGGTATTTTCTTTACTGAAGCTTTTAAAGAAATTCTGGTTAACTGAACTCTTTTAACCCCCCAAGTGCCTTATTTTTCCTTGTTGACGTGGCTGGTTAACTAGGCAGCCTCTTGCCATGGCCCTCCTAAGCTCCCACGTAGTATTTCACTCCTACACAACTTAGCCCACCTTAGTGGGGACAATTCAGGGACATTTACATCAGTCTTAAAAAACCAAAACCAACCCTACCAATCAACAAACTCCCCCCTGCCTCTCCCTTACCTCCCCACGCTTTAACAGGACAGCACAACTGAGAAAATTCAGGAACACGCTCAAAATTCTCATTTTGTAAATACTCAGCACTGGACTTCACCCACCAAAGTAAAGCAACAGTTCAAAGACATAATAAATGACTACCAAAGCAAGTGTTGCTGCTTCATTTTAGGTATCACAAGAAATCAAGTTACCTAGATAGAAGAACAGATTCACTTGCACATCTTCACTACCTGTTTCTTTTCCATTTTGAGCTATTTTATTGCATTTGCATCGTATATATTGGATCTATCCTGCCTTGCCCACAGGTCTCCCCCTCCCAAATACTTAACATACAGACAGCGACAGCCCTCCAAGTTTTTTTCTCCTATTTTGATTTGTGAAATGTTATCTTTCCATAATTTCTGACTCTTTACATAAAATGATTTCCACATCAGCCTCACTGCATAATCTAAATCCATGGGCAAGCGACCTACCTCCCTGCCAGCCCACAGAAGGTACAGTTTGGCTCAGGCTGCAACAGCCCCTCAGTGACTTCTTTACTATGGCTCCCATCAACAGGAAAAAAAGAAATAATAAAGGCGTGATGACTTTTTACAGATAGATCTCTGTGCCACGTACAAGACAGTGACAAAATAAATTCAATATTTTTTCAGCTCATTTGAGACACAAAAGAGGTAGGAACAGCAATCCAGCCAACACATAGGTCTGAGATCCAAAAATTACAATTAAGAGCATGTTATATGTGAGTATGTACAATATCCATTAACACCCTTGTCACGTGGTGGTTTTCAAGTCCCTGAAGAACAGGCTATACAGCTCAAACAGATTTTGACTCTGCATTTCACAGAAACACCACGTGGCTGAACAGCCACTTATAAATTTAAGCAAGTTACTTGTTACAGGCTTAACTAGTTCACTGAAATCATATAGACTATGTGTATTTTCATCTCTACTTATTACAAATGCGCATCTGATTTGAAACCAGGGAAAAATCACTGGTTTGAAAGGGAAAGAGATTACAATGGAGATGGACCACATTTGTTTTTGTGACAAAGTTACAAACACCATAATCCTGTGCTCACTTCACATGTAGTTCACATCATTATGTAAAGTGATTGCATTTTTAGTTTACAAGCTGCTGTCCAGCCCACTCTTACTATATTCCCACAGATGTGTGATTTAACTACCAAGGAACCTAGAAACAGACTTCTGCAATTGCTCTGATAAAAATTATCTTCGTATTTCTTGACTTCTGTACAGTAACAGAACTGTAAGCACTGGTGAACTTCAGATCAGCCAAGCCCAGTTTCTCAGGGGTCATTTACTGTATTCACAAGTATCTATGTATTTGAAATGCATGGTCAATTTGTCAGCCACAAGATCTCCACTGAAGTTTAATTGAAGAACAACTAATGTTTTTCGTTTTATATTTTTCGTTTTATATATATATACACATGTAAATCTATGTATGTTAAGTATGTGTATTTATATATGTATAAATTATATATACATCTATAAAGTGTATATATACTTACATATTTGTTTAGATGTTTTTATAATTAAAAAAAAATAAAGAACTTTCTGCATATCTGGCCTCAGATTTCTAAGGGCTTTTTTGGTTTTGTTTTCTTCCATCAGCTGGGGAAAATACATCACTTCTATTAACATCAAATGGATCTAAGGGTACACAGACATGATACATAAGCACCTAAAAATGGAAACAGATGACATCAGTAAAGATCTGAAGATACTGACTTTTGGTTAAAATATTTGTAAAGACATTCATAGTTCAAAGATTCTATTTATCTTACCAAAACCTTAATGGAAGTAGCCTTTTAACAGACTGCATTAAGGGAAATGCTCCATTTTCTAACGATGATTCACTACTGATTACTTCCGATATGTATGTGTCCTGTGCAGACCATCAGTCTGCTATATCTAACCTTAATACACTGGAACGACCTTTTAGTCATTTCATTTGTATGACGGGAATAAGCAGTTCCATTTTTGATCCCCAAGGCATTTCTAGGGCAATTGCTATGCTGCTCACCTATATATATTACTTTCTCATTTCTATTTTCCATCATTATAGAGCATTTGGAGAACATACATCGCACTCGCAAAATGCTTGCCTCTACAGTTTTTTTAATTACAGAAAGTATTTTTAAAAATGCTTGGTCACCCTTAAAAAACAGCAAGAACAATCACTTATCCTGCACTAATAATTATCTTAATGCACGCTTTTGCCCACAAAGCACGATTTCACTCCTGCTGTTCTACAGATGTAGAATAGACCCAGTAACTAGTGAAAACGATAATGACAATATAGAAATACTCCAAACACCATTCTTATTCACTGTTGCTACCAGATGTTGAGCTTCACCCTGACAGACCTATAAGAGACTTGTAACACTAGACAAACATCTAATTTCTGCTTCAGCTTGTGATTGAAGAGAGAGAAAGGATAAAAAAAATGAATAGTTATTTTGAGATAATGTTCAGTTAAATAATTACAGCATTCTAAGAAGGTAAGATGTGACACATGTAACAACACTGAATTACCTTGAGTCCAAGAATCTGAACTACTTAACTCATTTGACTTCATAAAAACAGCTACATTACATAGGAATATATTCAGAATAAGGAACTCCTCCCACAAAATTAAAGGGTTTCTCTGCAGTCACACTCAGGTTTTATCCCTGTATTTTGACACTTGAACCACAAAATTTAAGACCACTAGATATCAACTATTTGTGGTGTATGAAAATTCATTTCCATATCATTGAAGGGCATCAAAATACCTACATTAAATAGCAGTGGGTTCATTAGTTAAATCAGCAATACTAACAGTTATTAACATAATATATATTATTAATTAAGGATATTTTAAGAAATATCCATTCAAATTTCTTCTTGGTATTTAACCTGATTATGCTTTTCTTTAAGCTAATGTAATTGTTAATTTAGCTGGTGTAAATACAAAAGTGAGAATCAGAACCAAGCAGCTGAGATTTCTTCTACTAACAAGAATGTTTCTATATAAAGTACTTTTGAGAAAAGCAAAACTAAGGAACCCAAGGCAATTCCCCCGGTGAGGTCTCCTCTTCCCTTCACACACTCTATGGGAGAGGACATGCCATGGCTCACACCAAACTACTTTTGTTCCAGGAGTTACCAGCATCCCACACTGCCTCAGCACCAGCATTCTACCACTGCTTGCCTCGGAGATGCCATTTTCATATCTTCCCATCTCTAGCTCTTTGTTTTCAGGAAAATCTTTATTTTTGAGACTTAAGCCAAATTCAATCACACTTGAAAGAGCAGTAAACTATCCAAAATATTACTGGATACAAAGTCACTTTCAAACAGACGGGCAGAGCAACTGTATAAATCAAATGGAACCAACAGAAGGTATATTACTTTAATCAACTGCTCACTAAATTGCAGTGAACCAGTATGCGTATTTAATTAACATATACTGAAGCTTCAAGAAGAGTTGAATACAATCTCTTCTGAAAACTCATCAGAACAGAAGGGTAACTGATAAAATCCAGACAGGAGCACAGATGCATCAGGCCATCAATCATATAGAGAACCAGAGACACTCACACTTCTGATTATTAAAAGAATAAAATCAATGCAAACAGCTGCACTTATGCAACTGTAAGTTTAAATCACACTAAGTGTATAGCATGCTGCAAGCCAAAGCAGATATGTAAAAATAATACCATCTTGTGCCAGGTGCCCACAAGTGAGAGCAACCCCTGCTGACCAGGATGGAGACGAACAGAGGCCCTACAGGCACCAGCAGATAAGCAAAATACCTGCTTGTCCAACCCGTGATACAACCACACCTTCCAGAGTGCATTCCTGCTGGCTGCCCATGCTATCTATGATCCTCTTCAGGCTTCCTGAAGATCTGCAGAGTAACTGGGTACCTTTCCCCATTGTGCATTGGGAGCCAGGAATTGAGGGGAAAGAAAAGATGGAAACATCAATGCCACAAACACTCTCTCACTGCGTCCATTACCTAAAAGCAAGTGGTTGTTTTGAATACTTTGATGCATCTATAGGCACTAAAAGCGAGCAACAATAATAGCCAAGCAAACTTCTGTTACAGACAAACTACCAACAAGAGGAGATTTGCAGTTACACAGCAGCCTGCAACAGCCAACCTGTTCAGGACCCCTTCATTTCTTCATTTCGTACATCCCTCTAAAGCCTACTCTTAGTGCTGAAGAACCTGCTCACCTGATGATGAAAACCAATTAGTAAGCACCAATCCATTTACCCCTCTGCTGCCTCCATCTGCCCCCCTTACATTACAGTTTGTGTCACCTAAAACATCTCCATTCCCGATGGCACAGTTCAGCAGCCAAATGCATACCATTATGTTTCACTGTGGCCCTTTCATTTTGCCAAAATAAGTTGCTAAAGAGTTGATATCACTCCTAGTCTAGTTATGTCTTTTCCAAACTATCAAATGAAAAGTAGAAACCTTCCAGGAGGCCACCGTGCAACAGGTTTAATATATACCAAGAAATGGTCTGCCAAAGTTATCCACCACTCTTAGTGATTTACCAGGAGTTAAAGACTCATGTGAAGTCTCCAAACTCAAACTGCCAACTTGGGTTAAAAAGAGAGAACAACAATATAAGAAAACAGAACAAGAACAAATAAATCAACCTAGTAGGATATCATCCGAATTAGTTAACTCCCCTCAGACCAAAACTCAGAGGAGATTCACTAATAAATGCAATAACCTTTCAAAAGCAAGAAGAGCTCTGGACTCACCTCCTCATTTCTCCCTCCCCTCCAGCCGCTGGCCCATCGGGCCATACAACTTTGCAACAGGACGTAACAAAAGTTCAGAAAGTCATTCCAGAAATATACTGAATTACCCAGAGACCACTTTGTTTACTTGGGTCAATAAAACACTGTTATCTCTCTTACAATAGGCCACACTGTTTATACAAACAAACTTAGCTTTTATGCATCAGCCATCTATTTGTTTAGCACCATCAGCTATCGCTGTAAATCAATTTCTTTGCAAATGAGAAACACAGCTGCTGTAAAACCTACTTAAAAAAAAAAATCTTTCCCACATGCAATATTTAGACATGTAGCAGGACACATGACAAGACTACAAAAAAAATATAAATAATTATCAGCAACACATCTAGTGACACACTAAAACAACGTGTGTCTTAGATTTTTACAAGCATTTTTAAGGAAAAGAGATCTGGTGTTTACGTATTCATTTTATATTTAAAATACAAAAGTTGTAATTAAAACACATGAAGAGAAAAGCTTACAACTGCCATGCAACCCAGGGACTATCAAGAGGATACGGAAGATTATTAAAAAGTAACACCAAGAATCTGTACTACTGGTTGGTTATTACATCAGCAACCTTCAAGGAAAAAAAAAGCCGTGAAGATGAATGTTGTTTGTCAGCTCTGTAAAAAGCATTAAAAGAACAGAAGTAATCCCTGATCAAGCTTGAAATTTTATATAATTTTTGTCCTAGAACAGTCATACAGAGAGGTCTTACAAAGGGGAATTCACCCAATGCAGCCATCTAAAAGGCTTGTGCCTCTTTCAGGACTCTCTGATGACTCAGGAGGTCAGTCCCACGCTTTCAGAGAGCAACACTCTGCCAAACAGCAACTTGGAAGACCCCAACTGAACAAACAGTATCACCACCAACAGCTGCAATACTACTCAGTCACAAAATCTAATAGAGATTTAGACAGGAATTAAGTTTCAAAACAGATTTATTTCACTACACAAGTCAAGTGTCTGGCTGCAGAAGAACTCTCCCTGAATTTGAATACCATGGATGAGTTCTGTCGGCAGCTCCTAAAGTAAGGGTTGGGGATGGGGAAGAGCAAAACACACACACAGACCATTAAGCCCTGCTCATTACAGATTTTGCTCCCTCAAGTTGTTTTATTTGCTGATCTGGTATTTTAAGTTTGAGACTCAGCAAGAGGGGTAATGGCTTCAAACTGGAAGAAGGTAGATTTACGTTTGATATCAGGAAGACATTTTTCACCATGAGGGTAATGAGATGCTGGCCCAGGGGGTTTGGAACTAGATGATCCTTAAGGTCCTTCCCAACCTAAACCATTCTATGATTCTAAGTCAGATTCATTACAAGCATCCAGTCTCTGCAGAACTCCAGGGGAAGCTCAGAAGGATCATGACTTCAAGCTCTGACATTAGGAGAAAGAAGGTGCACCTAAGGAGAGTTATGGAGCTGGATGTGCATGATGCAGTTAGTGCTGTCTCTGTCTGCTGCCAAATGCACCACAGCTTCCGAAGGGTTTACAAGCAGGCAAAAAGTATCAGGTCAAGCTGTGACTACAGCCATGACATCTGGGTCTAACCAACTGTCTGAATATACATGCACTAATAATAGCTGTTAGTGGGGTTTTTAGGTTTGTTTTTTCTTACTGTTCATATTCAATAGCCTCAGAGCAGTAAAGAACTACAGTGCGTTTCCACAGAAGGTCTCATTAAATCACAGAAAAGCCTTCTGAAGCCCCAAGTCAAAAAAGCTTAAATGTTTAGGATGAGACTGAAAAAATCCTGATGGCCTTCAAGTTTATTTGAAAGACGGATTACAGAATATTATGTAAGGCACAAATCTCAGAACTATTCCCCATTGTATTTACAAATATTATCAAATTTTACAAGATCATAAATTTTCATAAAAAGTGACATTTTCAAAAAGCTTCTCCTGCTTTAATCCTCCTCCTGTCTTTTGATAGGATTAAATGCTGAAATGGCAGGCTGTTAAAAAAGCACACTGAAATGCCAACTGTGAGGCATTTAGCTCCATGTATTTACAAATTAATGTTTCACAGTTCCTTCAAATTTTGACATTATAGTTGAGTGTCTTCAGGCAACTCATTTCTGAAAGTGCTGGGTTTGATTTACATTATTTCTCATTTTATATTCATATGTTACAGTACTGGAATACCTTAAGTTTCCCTTAAGCCCCGATAAAGGAAATTTAGTTTTATGAAAGGCTGAGAAATATTACTTTGTTTTTATAAACAGGTATCAACCAACCTGCCTACAGCAGTTTCAAAGTTACCATTAAATTTACCTATAAAAGCCCACAGCCATCAAGATAACCTCACCAAAAGAAGTGAGGATCATGGCCTGCATATGTGTACACACACACACACGCACCAATTCAGAGTGTAGGACTGAAAGATGGTGCCACTGGTCTTCCCCTTCAGTTACTCCAGTGCTGACCACAATGTTCAGAATGAACGGGAGAAAACACCATGAAGAATTTCTAAAAGCAGTGGAGGGATGTTTACCTTAATTCTTTTTATTATTAGGTTACTTCAGATGATATTTGTGTGCTCTTGAGACAACTGCTGCAAAAGTATAGTCCCATAGGCTATTAGATGTGGTGGTTTAGATGGAAATTTTTACTTTGCAGAATATGAAATGCAGTTTGTTATTATTTATGTAATAGGGTTCAAAAAAAAAAACCAAACCAAATCACAACAACCCAAAACCCACAAACCACCCATCAAAACCACCACAACCTACTACCTTTAGGAATACAAAACTGTGGCTACTCCTACAGTACCACCTTAGACCATGTATTAGTTGAAACCAGAATTTAAAGGTGTTTTCTTAGATTGTCTAACTTGATTACTACAAGATCAATAATGATTGTCTTGTTCTCCTGAACTTCTACCAAAAAAAAACAAAACACAGACTTACAAGAAACAAAACAGACACATTGCTAACTGACGTTTCAGTGGACACAACCATACATAATTACAACACAGCCTCCATTTAATAGCTACAAACACGTATCTCGTTATTTAGACATATCTAATTGTTTAGCCATAGAACACTTGTCTAGTAATCCAATGCTGCTAATGCTAATTACTACAACCTATCCATACATAATTAAGTCTTGCATAGCAATGCAGTGATTAATGTTAATTCCAGCAGTATGTACGGCTAATTAAGATATTTAAGAATGTTTACATGTGTCACATGGGATGTGCCAAATCACCTCACTGAAGCCTTATTGGTGCTTCAGACTGATTTGATAAACAGCTTAGAAGCCTGAGACACCTTTGTATTATAACAGACACTTCAATAATGCTCCAGGTATCCTCAATAACACAGCATCTTTTTTCAAAACCGATTTTGACACCTACTAATACTCCATAGATAATGGGATCAGATTAAAATCTCCCCAAAATTCATTATGAAGTATTAAACCTGTTTAATCTTTTATCACTACTACTAACATAATAAAAAGAATGAAATGCCAGGAAGTACAGAAAGTTATGAGAATTTTCCTTCGGAGTGTTATAGAACATAGTCTGAATCAGAGGATGTGTTGTCATGGCTATGGGAGACTCATAAATTAGAAGCTTTTAAACTAGAACAAGTTTATCCACTTTTTACTTCAACTTAGTCTATCATTTCTTCTCCGTAGTTTCTGAAGTTATTTATTCTAACAACTTAATTTCAAATAATTGTTACACACATGGACATTAGAAAAGGGATTGCATATTGAAAAGATAGTAGGAAGTATTATTGCAATGTTAACAAGACAGCTGATAGCGTTAGAGCTAAAAATCATAATTACTGATACAAATAAACTTTTTGTTTGGGAAATACCACAATGTCCATTCTTTATTGCTTCCTATTTAACTAGTCACACGGTCACTGTTTCTCAGAAAAAAACACGTAAGCTCCAACGTTAAGTGTGTTAGCAACACTTTTTATTTTGTTGAGGGTCTTTGGCAATACTCTTGCTACCCAGCAAGATTTCATAATATTTTGTAACTGTACTTGCATAGTAGGAAGAGACTTCCATGATTTCACTCTATCTGTTGAATATAAGCGTAGAAACAAAAAGCAGTTCTGCAAGTGGCTCATTTTCAGCTTCCATATTCTACCACATCAAGATTTTCAAATGCAGGATCTTAAAATCAGGCTGCCTGGCCAGTGCCCTAAAGTTCAAGGTGATTGAGCACAGTGAACTCTTCACACTGACAGCAGAGCCAGAGATGCAGCAACTCCCATCAAGGACTCTCTGCCCTCTAGCAGGCAATGTTTGAATGATGCTTAATGAAGGACTGCAACAGAGCACAGTCTGTACCTTCTGTACATTGCAGGCCAGATTTCCAAAAGCTTAAGAAATTTTTAAAACCTGCCCTTTCATTTAAGATGCTGAAACAGAAGAGGAGTTCTTGACAGTCTCACCCTGAGAACTCTTCTGTAGTTTTAAAAAGGAGCCATTCTACCCTCCATCACTTTAGTCCTACTGCCACCTGCTGTCACAAACACACTGGTGCCACGCTGCTTGCAACGTTTTTTCTTTCCTCATCTGTTGTTAGAGCATAAAAGAATATATTCCAATATTACTACCCGAAATTATCTAAAAAACAAGCACAAATTAATTTGTCCAGAGAAGCATAATGATACATAAGTGTACACCCACCTTCATTGCCAGAGCACCAGCCCGGCAGATACACACCTGGTTTCACACACAATTTATCCCAACGTGGGGTCATTCACAGGAGCAAGAATTAGCAGGATTGGGTCCAGATCCCAAAATGGTTTTATTGAACACTGACAGTATTGCTTGTTTCTTGAAAGTTTTGAAATTATTAGGAAAGAGTTAAGACTAACAAACTGCCCAGACTACTAAGGCTGAACTGCTCCTACCTTACCCTTGCGTGATCATGCAAAAAGGTTTAATTCTTCAGATTAAGACAACCAGGAAGAGTTAAACAAAATTAAAAATTGCTGCATAAAAGAGATTAAACAAAAAAGTCTGAAAATAAATTACCCAAAGCTACCTCCTACCTAGTGGTTCAATGAAGTTGAGCAACACTTTATGCCACCACTCAGCGTCACGGGTTCCAAAGAGAACACAGGTGAACCTCTACCCTCCCTTCAAGCTTCTCACTTGACTAAGAATACAGCAACTGAGACAACAGGAAGAGACTTTCTGTCTGTTGCTCAGCCATATAGCCTTTTTGGAAAAAGGTAATATACAGAGTAAGATGAAAACTAGTATCATAGCATTTGTCAAACAGCATTTTAAAAACAATGTGAAGTGGAATTTAATGACAGAAATTGAACAAGATGCTGAAATTCTCGATTCTTGCTGCTCCAGTGGGAAAATAATGGTGGTCTCCAAACGCTACTCTAGTTAGATATAAAGCACAGGGCTTAAGATAGTTGCACTCAGACAGCAGAGGGTAAAATGCAGGACATTGGTTTTTGTTCCAGTGATTTCTTTGCATGAAACCAATTCTCAACATGAAGTGTTTTTGAAGCTTCTGGGTTGGTTTGTGGTTTTTTTTCTTCTTCAATAAGCACATTACTTATTGCTCAGCATAAGCCCAATTCAATTTGATGACTACCACAACACTCTACTGTGAAACTGAAAGCCTCAAAGGCTCTTTCACACATAAAAAGGTGACTCTCATCCTCTCACACACACACGAAGGCAATTTGTAGGCTGTATGCTGCTAAACTCTTGTTATCAGGTATAATAATTAGTAACAGATTAACTTACAATACCACAATACTACTACTTTCTATATTTGCAGAGACTTGAAAAAGTATTTTTCTTTAGCAGACAGATTCATATGCTTTAGAAAAAGTTTTCACAAAGTGCAGGGGGAAAGGAAGAAGTCAGTGCCCTGAGCTGCCCTCTGATCACACCTGTCTTCAGGACTCACACCAGAAGGGAATACGGTGCTGGTTAGTGAGAGGCAGGTGGATCTTACTCACCACCCTCTAAACATTGCACCACCCAAATACCACAGGACTATAAAAATGCATCTTTTACATTATTTGTTTTAATGCAGCTGGACAGTTGACAATATGGCCAAACCAGCTACATTTTCAAGCACGGTTGTGCTAACTGAACATGATGTTATCCATACATGTCAATCTGTCAGTGAGATACTTTTAATTAACAAGTAAATAACTGGTCTGTTAAGTTTTGGGGGTTGTTTTTTGACTATATCGCCATTTGATTGTCTAAAAGATACACTCTCTCAGCAGTGTATTAAGAGCATAAGACATACCGCAATATGCAAAGATTATACCCTTTTTTACCGTTTTAATAGAACTTCTTGTTTTTTCTTCCCAAACACTACTGCTCAGCTCCATTGTGCAATGAACATTTGCTTCTCTTTCATAGGATCCAAACATAAGTAACCTGAAACAGAAAAGCCTACATTAAGAATTGTAACGCTATTACATATACCTCGTATATCACATTAAACTCATTTATAGACTCTATTATTATTATCAATGTGCACACATGGAGAAGTCCACATAGAAAAGATTTCCCAGACACAGCTTTACACCAAACGAAAGACATTGCCACCCTCTAGTGGAATAAATATCAAATATCACTTCAAATTTTTAGCTTGCTTTTTTTGTTTGGTTGGGGTTTTGGAGGTGGTTTTTTTTTCCCCATTGCTGTCTTTCCCTTTTTTTTTTTTAATGATGCGTTCGATCCGCACTCTAGTATTTTGCCACAAAAGAACAACTTCTCTTTTCTTTTTTTAAAAAGCAACAACAGCCACGAGAGTCTTCCACTCTAGTCCTAAACACCACAACATACTGCAGCTCTTCTTGGTTCAAGAGAATGTTACTGCAGACTAAAAATCACAGTTTACTACTGCTTATGTTTCTATTTCACCAAGCCCATATCTATAACTTTTTGTAACATTCATAACAAACAAAACAAATGAGTGGTTCTTCATGCACAATACTGTAGTCCAGAAGGCTACAAAGCTTTTCAGATAGATATTAGTACTATAAAAGAAAAAAACCAATAACCTCTAAGCTATAGAGCAGCAAAGCAGTTGTATACAGCTTATCTCACAGTAGCTGGAAGTAGGTAAATAATTTGGAACAAAAGCCTGAAACAAATCTCACTCTTTCAAAAGAGTATCAGTTTTTAAATCCCTCCCCTGAATTTTCTATATACATTTGACAAGGAAAGTTCCTAAACTTTCATACAAAGTATCTTATTTTTGATTGCAACATATGTTGCATTTAAATGTAAATAAAAAATATAGACAAAAGCTGTCAGACAAACATGCCAATTTTCTCTGTTTATCTTGATGTTGTTAAATGATGTTTCTAGGTTAAATATTTATGATTGAAAAGTACCCAGCCTTCCAGATGTCAGATACGTAGTAAGCATACTTTGAAAATTAAGTAAGGTTATTGAAAACAACTTTCACCAACAATTAGAATTGGTAAAATGAACCCAGTCCCAAGGGAAAACAGCTCTCTGGCTATGCCAGCTCCCTAGATTGCACTACAGCAAGGAGAGTTAAAAATAAACATTTCTTTACTGCATGTCTTTATGAAGAATTTGTTTAACTGTTTTTCAGCCGAGTACCTGAAACCAAGTACCATCCCCAGCAACCCTCTGTGGCTTTTCTGTTCTGCTTTTAGGAGATGCTTTTTAATAACAGTTTTTTCTGTCTCCAACAATCTGTCTCACAGACAGTTCATTAAAGCTTTTCCACAGCTGGTCATTGACTGTATACATTTCATCTTTTGGTCACCTAACTTCACAGCAGCTTGGAGGGCTGATGGCTAGAGGGCTGGAGCACCTCTCCTATAAGGACAGGCTGAGACAGTTGGGGTGGTTCAGCCTGGAGAAGAGAAGACTCTGGGGAGACCTTCTAGCAGTACCTAAAGGGGGCCTGCAGGAGAGATGGGGAGGGACTCTTTATCAGAGTATAGAGCGATAGGACAAGGGGTAGTGGTTTAAACTGAAAGAGGGGAGATTTAGATTAGATATCAGGAAGAAATTCTTAACTGCAAGGGTAGTGAGACCCTGGAACAGGTTGCCAGAGAAGCTGTGGCTGCCCCATCCCCGGAGGGGTTCAAGGCCAGGTTGGATGGGGCTTTGAGCAACCTGGTCTGGTGGGAGGTGTCCCTGCCCAGGGCAGGGGGGTTGGAACTTGATGAGCTTTAAGGTCCCTTCCAACCCAAACCATTCTATGATTCTAAGTGGGAAAGGGAGGTGTGAGCAATTACCCTCAAGGTAGATGGGGTGGTAGAAATTCTCCTCCTCTCTTTGCAAAGGGGAGGGAAGCAGAGCGAGACAGAGAAGCAGGGGAAAAAAGCCAGCAGTGAAGCTGACAGACCAAAGACACAGTTGCTGAATGCAGTCAGATTCAAAAAGAGATACACAAACTCTGCAGGGAATGTTCCAGCAGTACTTACTGTCCCTCTAAAATATCAGCATGGCAAGCTATCTAGCTGTTTTGTACTGGTGGCAACTAAGACAGAAGAACAAGGACAGGAGGTAGCTCACAACAGGAAGAAAACATAATTTTCAGCCAGAACCTTAACATAAGAGTCAAATGGAAAACAATTAACCGTAATGAGATTTTACCTTAGATTAGGTTACCAACACTCAGATTGGACAAACTTACTGCAAGACAATAGAATTACACATTTGGACTTTAAAGAGCAGCACTGGCCTGGGGATGCTTCATGCTGGAGTTTGGACTCTAAGCTCCAATTTAAGAAAGACAAAGGGGAAATTAATTGCTACTACACTAAGGAACTTTTTGTTTGAATAATACTTCTATTAATATGCAAACAGAGGGCGTATTCTATAAATAACACAGCTGCAGATAAAGACTGACATTAAGATTGTGTCACAACAGACCCAAAACAACTGGATATTGAAGAGATATCTATATCCTATGGATTTAAAATTTGTAAATCACTATGAAAGGGTATATGAAAGATACCCTAAAACAAAGTTGGTAAGCCCAGCTATAATTAAATCAACAAGAAAGTGAGATTAAACTACCAAGTAATTAAAACATACATATAGAAAGTGTTTTTCTATTCCTTCCCCAATTCTAAATTGGATGGTTCCCTGCAGCAGGTGGGCATGAGGTAGAAGAGAATGAATCAAGAGAGCAGCCATGGATATGAACACCTGGAAAATCCGGGGACTGGTAATTGGGCCCAAGAGTCAGACATCTAGAATGAGAGGTGGCTGTTGAGACATACTTTTCAAGTGTGTGTCCAGAAATTCCAGGCTGCATAAACCAGTCAGATTAAGTCAGACCTGAAGCTTAAAAGGCCTGAAAAGCCAGCAACTGCATCCTCTCCCAGCCATCTGATACGCATCTGTGACAGCTGAAAATACTGAGGGGTCACAAACTGAGCAATCTGGCTGCTAAAAGGTAATGGAAAGAAACACAACACTAGTGATATCTTGGCGATGTTACACAGTGTTTCAAGATTCAGGAACTAGACAGTATTTAAAAAAATTACTTTCCAACCCAAAAACAACTGCACACATCTTATGTAGTTATTTTTGGCCTTCCTATAACGAAAATGGACAGAGTGCTGGACTGAAATTGGAGACTACCTATAAAGGGAGATCACAAGTTCCCTTACGCAATACAGGCAGAGAGGAAAAGCTCCTGGCAGCCAAGGAGTGCCCAGAGTCATTTAGTATTCTTGGGTCATTCACAGAAACTGTATCAACAAAGTCAGGGAGACAGGTAAACAGCAATTTTATTAAAAAAAAAAAGTCACTGCTGTGGCCCACACAATCCTTAGAAGCAGAGGAGCATTTTCTGGAAATCCATAACACTGGTAAGCCACATTATACAGCAAAGACAGTTCACAAACACTTGTACAAGGCTACAGAAAATAGAAAGTGCAAAAGGGAGCTCATATGGTAATAAAAGCAATGAAAACAACAGGTTAAGAAAAAAAAAAAAGTCTTGCTATAAACCAGAATTTACTTCATAAAGAGCAGAACGGCACATGAGTAGATCAAAGCCTAAGCACTACTAGGATAAGATCTAACATAAACCAAGAACTAAGAGGTTAAAAAAAAAAAACCACTCCCAAACAAACCAAAAAGCCCACACACCTTTTCGCCAACTTTACAAAGATTTTCTCTCCAATGAGCAAAGGAAGTAGACTTTCTTTCTTTCAATTATTTTCTTCAAGACAAAGACAATAAATAATCCCTTATAAAAGTTATTTGGATTAATCTAAGTAAGACTGAGTGAAACAATTATTTCCCTTTGCTTACAACACAATACAATAGGATAATTACAACATTTATACTGTCCTGGAAAGAGATTCATAATTTGCTGTGCCAAAAACCCAATAAAAAACCTCCAAAAAAACACAAGGCACAGATTAGCTTGTAACCAGGCAAAATTCAAATGAAAGGCAAATACATGCGCCCACACACAACGTAGAATTGCCTCAGAAACTAAATGCAACCTTCATTTGTTCGTTTTTGCTTTAAAAAAATATATTTCTTTATTAGAGCGCCATCATAACACCAAAGCTGCTGCTTCTTGAATCAGAACTGGCCTACAGCTATAATTACTACAAACTTAAAAACATGTACTTGCTTAGTCAAGATTGAGCAAAAGACCACAAGACATACCTTGTACATTCAATTAACGTGACTCTTAGTCGACCTTCTGTCAAGAGAGAATCCTGTATACAGAGGTCTCGATCTTCATATTCGTCAGGTGGCAATACTTGAAAAGGGAAAAATGGCTTGAACCTGAAAAATATAGAAGAGAATCATGTTAATTCAAATGATGTAAACAACACTAACACACAGAAATTAAAAAAAAAAAAGGTAACAGGATTCCAATGAATCTTTAACACTCCTAAAGAGAAATACCCACCATTCCTACATATTCATCACTCAAAAGGAACAGGTAGAAGCTACCGAGGCTTTGTGAATGCAGAAGATTGGAGAATATGTAAACAGAGATTGCTTCACAGGAACAGATTTTTTTAAAGTTATATTTACTAATGCACATAGTGTTCAGAAAACTGGAAGCTGATCACATCAGAGTATGTTTATGGTACAATCATGATTTAACACAAGAAGCCTTTTGCAGTAAATATCTTATCCGGTCTTTATTTTAAGTTTAATGTTCATCTGCATAAAACATCACAGCACTGAAAGGTGAAAATATACTAAGACCCTAAAGCGTAAATTTTTATGACACTGCTGTCTTTAGAGGACTAGTTCATCCTAATGAACAGTACACTTTAGTTACACAGATTAAAACTTCTCTCATTTTGTGAAAAACATTTAGTCACCCTTTTCAGCCAGTTGTCTTGGACTAAAATAAAGATCCAGGTATTCTAAATATTTGCCCTTGAGCTTTATTTCCCCCATCACAGCACGTGATTCACGGGAAAAGCAATTCACGTTCAAGATACTATGTGTTTTACACACGTTATCTCACCACATAATTCACTCTCTTTGATTAGAATATGCTGAGTTATAAATACCAATTTCATTTTTAAGTGATAGCGCTTTGGTGTCGGACACAGGCGGGATGTGAGGGGAGGAAGGAGGGGGAGAGCCTGCCCAGCTGCAGCCCCATCACACGGCAGACACACACGCGATCCTAACAGCAAGGGCCACAACGCCCCAAAGAGAAAAAAATATCATGGAATCTGCACTAGCATTTACATAAATCATTTGAAAAAAACTGACTGGCAGTGCAGTCCTTCTTTCCATTTTTATTTATTGCTCCCATTTCCTAGCACTGCCCCATGCCTTGGTTTCCATCCCCTCTCGCTGGCACGGCCTCCCAGGGATTATTTCTGCAGAGAAGCCTTACAAATAGCGGGACACGAGCCCCACTGCCTGCAGGATGTATCTGCCATTTCATGAGAAAGAAGTCTTTCATAAGTGCTGTTTGCTCAACCAACGGAGGCATCTGCTTGTCACATTCGGAGATCACAATATGTTCAGGAAACAGTCACATGGATCTGAACTGAAGAGTTTCACAAATTCAAATAAATAATTAAGCGCCCTTTAACTGTCGGCACACTCTTCAGGAGGGAGCCCAGCGCTCCGACTCAAGACACTACGTTTCTGTACGAGCATCAGCCTCCTAGAGCCATGAGAAAGACATTTCTTTTGTTCTCCCTGTGAACAAATACAACTCAACACTCCAGTTATTTTCCTGAAATCCAATTCAACTTCTAACTTTAATTTGCTTCCAAGTTTCTCCCTCATTAACTCCTTCAGGAAGAAAACAAAACTGCTTTGAAATCGGTCAAGTTAGAATATTAAATTTAAAAAATATACATAATTTGAAGAAAGTATTTAAGTCTGTGTACAAAAAATATGAAACTGTTAAATCACAGTGCCCATGGTTTAGGCTTGTGAGTATATGAATAAACAACCAATAAACAACCAACCCAAAATATATCTTGTATGTCCTAACTGGTTTGTTATTTTGCTCATAATCTTCCTAATAGTTCTTGAATTATTAAAGGAATAGTAAACATCCCAAGAGTGGGAAAATGCCACCAAGTGACTCTACTATTTTAAATCTCCAAACTCCTAAAACTTGTTGTCACTTGAGGGCCTGGCCACATTCTCGCTCAGAGCCGCCTGGAGCCAGCACAGCAAACACCTCCCCACACGCTTCTCACTTTAAGGACAAGCAAGGGTACCTTTTTTTTTTTTAGGAATTATTTTTCCCCCCCCTTGAAACACAGATTTGGCTCATTTTTTTAGGCAGAATAAGGACCAGTTAGGCAACTACACTGGAAAATAATACCAAGTTTTGAGTGACTAAAGTACTTTTTCTGTTGTGTTTTGTTTTTTGTTTTTTTTTAATTATTTTTCAGCACAAATAAACAACTTTTCAATTAGTACCAGCAACAGTCCATGTAAGTTCTCCCAAAAACCTATTAAAAAATAGTTTTCCATGGGAACCACAAAGTAATGACGAGCAGCACCAGGAGCCTCAGTGAGCTATTGAAACAAGATTTCTGGAGGGTAGGAAGAGAGAAAGAATGAGGATCCAGTACCTCCCCAGTAACCAGAGATGTCAGCATCACCTCTCTGAATTTCTGCAAATGCCAGGCTTAAAGGTGTTGGTATTGATGAGACCTTTCCCATATATGTACCATAAAACAGCCTGCAGGCCATTTAAGAAAAAACGCAAGCCTGGACAAATCTAATTTCAATATTAAAAAATGAGCAACAACAAACCAAACTCAAAATAACCAAATAAAATATTCCCCTAAGGATGCAGACATAATATCTACGTATTTGGACCAAAAATGTCATCTCTCAAGTAACTTCTGAAGAAAGCATTAAGTACAGGACACACTGCAATCTTTTGCTACAGCATGGAATGATGAAATAATCCTAACAGGAAAAATGGCTTGTTTTGAGATTAAAATATAATGTCAACTAGTATTTTGATTTTTATTTTCAAAATATTTTTCTAAATTAACACAGCAATTAAAGAGAAAACACTTCTAAAATACACCAATGCAGTTATATACAGTAACATGCAAAACACTTAACAGTGTCCGCTGGACTTTGTGCAGCACCAGGTAAATTTTCTATAAATATGGGATAAAAAGCAGTTTCAACGACATTTATAATTTACAACAATTATTACCACTGGAACTAATTTGCAAAATGCCTAGCAAAACACCCTAACGCATTTCCATTGGCATTAGAAACATACAAATAGCTAAATATCCCCCATAAAATGCATTTTTAAAGTTTACATGCAGCTCTGAAGCTTACCAATTTCCTAAGCTAGTACGTAGCTATTTAAGGTAATTTACTAGGAGTTTGTACATTTCCAAAATTCAACATCAGACAAATGACTATTTCATGTAGATTTCAGTTATATACTAAGTCAACTGTTGACAAACTATTAAATAAAGACAAGATAACCCAAATCTATTTGGAAGACTTTCCTCCTGGGAGCTGCTGAGTGACCACAGACCCCGATGGGGACAGTGGGTGACGCTCTGATCCCCGGTGTTGTAAAACCACACGTTGGGCACCTGCAGCACACACAGTCGGGCATCCCAGGGTCTCCCATCTTTTTTCCCGTGGTAGGGACAGCCTGTGAGCTACCCTACCTTCCACAAACAGTCACCAACAACCTCAGGCACTCCGAGGAGTGTGTTCTTACGGAGCCATGGCTGCTGCAGAACAGGCAGGGACGTTCCCCGCTCCACGGAGAAGCCAGATTCCCCTCCTCCGCAACGGCTAATTTTCCTCCTTGAAAACAAGCATGTTGCCAGACAAAATGCAATCGTGACATTTATTTCATGAAGCGTTTACTGTAGGGATAACAAAACACACTTTTAATATGAAAGCAAAGCTGTATTTCCTCATATTAAAGTACCATGAGTAGGCTTTTAGCTAATAGTGCCAATAAATTCAGTGAACAAGACAAGAGATCCAGACTGTCCTCCCAAGCCCTGCAAACTACGGTACCTTCACTGATTCACTATCCTCCTGTCTCAAACTTTCCTATGTAAAGGAAAAATAAGTTTCCTATCATCCTGGGTTTGTTATTATAATGTAGAACTTACTTTATTAAATACCTGTGTAAATAACCTTGCTGTAACTTCTGTAATAGCTTTTAAACTTCTGTAATACTGTAAGAGTGTATTTTGCTACCCTCTAATATTTAGTCCATCTTTAAAGAGCATACGTCCATCAATAAATGCCTTGGAGAAATTCATTACACTGGTAAAAGGAAACAAAAAATAAAAATTGTGTAGCCTACCAGTAAGCCTCTATTAAAAAAAAAATCTCTAAAAAAACCTTGAGAACAAAATAAATGGCTCAGTTAATCTCAGCTGGTCTCTGCCCTCGTCACAGCAGCCATCCCAGGATCTGGTCAGCTCTGGTAGGATGCTCTTGGGAAATCAAGGCTCTCACTTGGCAAATTTTGAACAAGGGGTGGTGGGGAGGGGGAAAGGGTGAGTTTGGCTGTCTAGATCTTTAAACACTCATCCAGTATTCTCAGCTTCTTAACTTTAACCAGTAACCAAAGAAGTTAGTTACGTAAATTGGTGGATCTCACCAGCAGAGAACAAGCCCGTAACAAACGGTTTGCAATCGCTTCATTCCCTGCTGCAGCACAAGAATAAGGGTTTAAGGCACCACAACGGTGCAGGGAAATGTAGGAGTTGCTCCTGACAGTACAGCAGTGGAAGAAATACAGTCTCTTTCTAAACACTGCTGAGCTGTTACCAGGTTCTCCGAGGCAGATTTTCATCGCAACTCCAGCAGACCCCTTTCCAGTGGGGTCTGACGCTGCCACCTCCTCATTCAGCAAGGTCAAAAAAGCACAATTCCTGCTTATGTCACAAACCCTTGACCTCTGAAGCAGGATTACACCAACTCAATCCATATATATAAAAGCCTCCTTTTCAATTCCAAACCTGTGAAACGATACTAAACAACTATCAGAAGGTAGATTTTGTAGGGGAGAGATTTTACTGTCTTTAAACCATATTTGTTAAGCCTTTGTAAACTTTCCGTCTCTTCCAGAGGGAAAAAAATAGGCACACAGTAGCTATAAGAGAAAACAGCTTACACCTCTGCCCAAAAACCCTGCTTGGATATGGCACGCTATTAAAAATAGTCTTTGAAAGTGCCTTATATTAGATGCTTATAGTGTGTTTTCAGGTTGTTTTTACATTATCAGTCTCCCTCCGCAAATTTATCAGCTTGTTTGCCCACAAGTCTAAAATTTAAATAGCATGCCATTAAGGAAATATTAAGTTAAAATGCTGTTAAAATGCTGTTTTTTAACTAATACGAATATGAAGAGGAATAGCAATCAAACATCATGTGAAATTTTAGCAAGAAGAAAAAATCCAATAAAAATAATATTTAAAAGAAGCTGTCGAGTAGCAAAAGTGTTTCTCAACATATACCACAAGACTCGAAAAAAGTCAGTTCACATGAAGAATTCAGTCAGATGACTATAGTGAAATATAATTAAGAGAAAGTTACTCAAATAATATACAGGATTAAAGTTACACTAAAAAATGGGTGATACTGAGCTCTTCCACAGACACCACCAAAAATGTTTCCAGCCCCTGCACGCAGTCCCTGTGTCCCCTTCATGCGAAAGGCTCCACAAATGATGCTGTTCTTCCTCCCGGTTGCCAGTTCTGTAGAGGAGGAACTCACCTACTTGGAACAAGACTGTAATTCGGTTGTTTAGTTTTAGAAATGCCTGACTTATATTTCCATCAATTTGTATTCACTATTCCGTGGTGATTGTTTTGTGTTTGTTAGCCAATTTTAACACAGGACAGGAATTTTTTTATACCTTAGTTTAATTAGCCTATTACCTAAATTAACTGCTCCCACCAGTACTTACTTAACCACAATATTTTTACCTGCAAGAAGAAATCTATTAAGAACCAGGGGGGAAAAAAAAAAAAAAAAAATCAATTTATCTGGCCAAAGATAACCAAGCGCTTATGTGTTTCTGTTCATTGCATCTGTTAAGAATATCCAGAATCCTGGTAAAAAAAAGTAAATGTTAAGAGCTAAACACAGACAGGAACAAACTTCAAAAGCTCTCAGTGCTCCATTTCCTACTTGGAGGAGCAGAAAGACTTACAGCTTCATTCCTAAACGCAGGAAGAGGCTACGATTTTGTAAAG
>JAHREE010000099.1:72239-86300 GCA_033628505.1 Tringa tobata
GAAAGGCTCCACAAATGATGCTGTTCTTCCTCCCGGTTGCCAGTTCTGTAGAGGAGGAACTCACCTACTTGGAACAAGACTGTAATTCGGTTGTTTAGTTTTAGAAATGCCTGACTTATATTTCCATCAATTTGTATTCACTATTCCGTGGTGATTGTTTTGTGTTTGTTAGCCAATTTTAACACAGGACAGGAGTTTTTTATACCTTAGTTTAATTAGCCTATTACCTAAATTAACTGCTCCCACCAGTACTTAACCACAATATTTTTACCTGCAAGAAGAAATCTATTAAGAACCAGGGGGAAAAAAAAAAAAAAAAATCAATTTATCTGGCCAAAGATAACCAAGCGCTTATGTGTTTCTGTTCATTGCATCTGTTAAGAATATCCAGAATCCTGGTAAAAAAAAGTAAATGTTAAGAGCTAAACACAGACAGGAACAAACTTCAAAAGCTCTCAGTGCTCCATTTCCTACTTGGAGGAGCAGAAAGACTTACAGCTTCATTCCTAAACGCAGGAAGAGGCTACGATTTTGTAAAGCTTTTGCGGAGAAGTGAGAGCGCTCTTCTAGAATAAGTTCTGGAAACAGTTTTAAATTATTCTCTAGTTTTATAAAGGGAGCTTGATATCTAAAACAGTGGCCTAAAAATTACAGGATATCTGTTTAAGACCACATTAATCATTTTTATTACATGAATTCCAGTACTACTTTAGTACCGTAAAGATTAAAAATTGTCAGGTTTATGAATTTTTAATCAAGTTACATTAACCGAACATTTAAATCTTAATAAACAAGGCAAAGAGAGACATAAACCCCAGAAGAGCCCACCAGCTAAAAATACATTTTTACCATAAAGCTACTTTGTATACATTGCAAGTCTAAGAATTTTATTTACCATTCTTATGTAAAAATTAAATCTAAATTTACAGTTGGGTTGTCTTTAGTCAAGCATCAATTTACTTTTGTAAATGCAATTGTATTTGAATATTCTAGTACCTGAAATATTTTTGAAAGAATAACTGCTGAATCTATTTTCAGTTTTGGGAGTAATCTAAAGATTCAATTAACATCAGAACAGATTTAGTAATTTTTAGATTGCCTTTTTTATCTGATTCACAAAAATACAAGTCATGGGCTTGTAAAGTGTATAAAATAGCACTTTTTTGAAATTTAAGTCATTGAAAAGTCCTCTAGTCTTACACTGTGTGTAATTTAAGATGAAGTTACATCTACAAAAATTCTAAAATATTACAACCCGCTCCTAAAGAGGCATGATCACATTAATAAGATTTTGAAACTACTTATCAGCTAACATTTAAGTCAGTGTTAGGTGTTACAATGCAAACTGCTTATATCATTCTTTCTATTGAAGATATAAAAATGGAACTCATCCTTATTTGGAAAAAAATTAGCAGTACTTATAGTTTTTATTTTTTAGAGTACTTTAAAAACTACCGCCACTGTATATTTTGCAAAAGCAATTATCCATTTTCCACTGATTTCACAGGGAACAAAGCTGCAGAAATGTGTCAGTATTTATATTCAAGAGACTTTAGTAATTCAAACTATACCCTTATTCAGTATAGAAATCTACTAATTTCAGCTTTACCTACACCCATGAAAATATGGCTTACAAACAACCTGAAAAACATTGCCATAAGAGAGTAGGTTTATTTTCCAGGAAATTTTATTGAAAACTGCAAATCAGTTCTAGCACTCCACCCACTGTGTTACAGGATATTCTGCCACAGGCATGTGGGAGGCTCAAACACATAAGTTCTCAATATATGAACAGTCACTTTTAAAATCAAGAAAAAAAAGTAAGGATTTTATTATACGTTTTTCTTTCTCCAAAGATGTTTCACACATTTCCAGATTCTTACACTAGTCTTTCTTATAGTGGTATCAGTACCTCTGAAGCGTATCTCGAATCAGACACTTAAGAGAAGCACTTTTAAAACTTTAAAACCCATTCTACAAGAACAAATAAAAGAACACATGTAAATAGTCAAGTAGTTCCTTCCAAAAAAAGATAGATTTTTTTTTTCCTGCTTATGTGACAGAAATCATTGTAAATATGGCAAGGAGAGTCTTAAAGATCTGCCATTGCTGTCTGTATTGAAATACCCATGGGTAAAAAAGAAATCTTGAATCAGGCTTATCAAAACTACTTTCTTATCAGCACAAACAAGATCACTTTGACCATGCATAGACCTTTTTGCATTTCAAGAAAGAATACTTGTTTCCCAAATTTTAAGTTCCATAAAAACTGACATAGTTTAGTTAACTCAGTGCAGTCAATGCCTGTTTGATCTCAGAATTTTCATGTGTTGTTTTTTTTTTTTTTTTTTAAATTGTATGTGACCTAGCTGAAGCCAACTGTTGGTTCAAATTAAGAGAAAGAGATCAAAATCCTGCTGTATTTCAGTCTCAGACAGGACGAAGACAAAATTTCCCTGTCTAGCCAGAAAGCCTGAATCGTTGTGGCTCTGCTCCAAATGGGACAGAAGATGCAGAATACAGTCTTGTTCACGTAGAGCTGGCAGAGAGGCAGTTGTGGTTCAGCAACCAGCTTTTAGGCATTCAAGGAGAACAGCAGCAGGGGAAAAAAAGAGAACACCAAAAAACCCAAACAAATAAACCCAAGCCACCGCAAAACTCTACCTTTAGCCAATTAGATTAGAGATTGGTTCCAGTAAATAAGGAGGTTTCAAGTCTCTCCACAAACATCATCTCTCTGCAATCCAGGTCACAGGAAAACGATGCTGATGTTCTAATAGAAGTCTAAGCTCTCTACATGACTCATTCACTGAGCTCAAGTGTTAGTCCTCTGCTCTAAACACTAGCTCTGTCCATAGGAGAACTAATGACATCCCCTTCGACAGAAATCACTGTCTCGCTGCTGAAAACACTGACAGCTGTATACCAAAAGTGAAAAAATATTTGTATCTGTTCTGAATTCTAGACACGATAGCTTTCCAAGGTTTATCCTCGCTCCTCCAGTTAGTTTTTAAAACGCTCAAACTACAGAAGCTTCTCCTCAATCTACATTGAGTCATTTTTGACAAGGAGAAGATGGTCCAATTTACACCTATAAAGTCTTCCAAAGTGGTGGAGAAAGACCGTCTCAGGACTAGTAGGACCATTTTCAAAGCTGAGATGACTGACAGTTCACCTTCAAATTGCAAACAGCAGTAATTAAGGATCTATTTTACAGAGAGCTCAGCTATTCAGATTGCCGTGGTGGGGAGGGCACTGACGGGGACACGCCATGGCATGTACTTGTCAACTGTCCCCCAAGCAAAGGTGTCACCATTTGTGAGTCACAGCATTTCATTAATGGGCCCTTGCTGTAACCAAACAGGATCACACAACGCAGCAGCTCAGCCTAGCTGTGACCTGTGGCACCGCTGCTGACAGTCGAATACAGCTTGGGAGATCAATTAACAGGAAGGATTCCTGCCCTTTTGCAAATCCTGCATCACTGACGGCAAGTTACAGTTGGGAGCTGTGATTACATCTGAAAGAAGCAGATGCTCAAATTACCATAATCTTCTCCCACCATCCCCATAACGAATTTGAATATTGGCTCTAATTTGCCCTTCTTTCAGAGGAACAGGGGGAAAAAAAAAATAAAGGAAAAAGAAAATCTGTGTTTTTGTAGTATTGTTTTAAAACAATACCACTGACTAACATTGCTGTTCCCACCCCACCTCCCCTTGTAATCCACTGGGCTCTTTGCTTGGCAATATTAAATTTGTTTTGTTTATTCCACTATATTGCATTAAGTTTTGTTAGCAAGTATGCGGAGTTATTCTTTAAAAAAAAATACTAACTGTTGAAGTTTTCAGAGTTACACTGCATCATTTCCACTGCTTAATTACTTAGGAATTATTCACTAAGCCAGATCATTCACAGTTGGCGATTCAAACACCACCACAAAGCCTTCTGCCATGTCACTATGATCTTCAATTTCTACTTTTCCTATTTTAGCTCAGGCAAACAGGAATAATGGTCTAAGTCATTTACTACACAGGTGACATTCATGTAAAAGTCCATTTTCGGTCTTACTACACAATGGTTTACGTTTAAAATACTCTATGAATTGACAAGATATTTTTCAAGGGTTTTAACATCACTTAAAGCATTTTACATATGTGGTATTAGTTATTGTAAGTATTAGAATCTTTGTTTCAGTGGCACTGGCAAACAACACAATCTTGTACTTAATGCCATTACAAAAAGCAGATCATAATATCTGCACACATTTCCTTCTGAACGGGCATTTTTCATAACTATGTTGCCATTAAAACCGATACAGGATAATAAATTGAAGCTTAGCATTAAGACTAAGTTAAGAGTCAGGAAAAAAAAAAAAAACTATTTAAGTGTTACAATTTCCATTTGATATGAAGAGATAATTTAAAAATATTGGAGAGAAATTAAGGAATAATTTTGCAAATTTACATCTCAAGTTGTCCCTGTAAGTTTCACAGTTTAAGAAATACAAAATTGCTAAAAAAAGTATTCCCAAATGATTATCCTAATTTAATTTTATGCTAGTCATATCAGGCAATTAATTACTGTCTGTGAGGACGTGTAACAGTCTGATTAACTCTATCAGCTGATCTCTGTAATACACTCTTTATTGCAGACAGATTTTTACAACATCTGGTAAGTCTTCAAAAATGTGAAAATTGTATTGCTGTAGTAGAATCCCTGTACTTTCCATTGCACGAAACAGCTTTAATGGAGAGGGCTGGGTGCACTGCTCCTCACAGACCCTTCTGCTGAATTATAGCATAGCTGCAAGCTTAACAAGGGAATTCAATTATAAATGTAAGTTATTCCTGTGTAGTTTTAAGACTAAAACAAAGGACAACAGCTAATGGGGGGGGAACCCCACAAAGTAGCTCTCCAGAGTCCAACCCAGAGTTGAAAACAATTTCTGCCTTTCTCTCACCTCACAAAAAATAAGGTTTTACCTCTCTTTTTTTTTTCTCTGCTACACCTAGCATCTCCTCTGTGGCAGTTTGCATAGCCACAGATAGGTCTAAAACGCTGCCAGGCTCCAGCTGGGTCCTGCAGTAAAGAGACACTCTCCCAAGTCCCAGGAGGGCTTATTAAGAAGAGTGATAAGGGAGGCAGATGCACCCACATGGTGCAGGTGTGATGCAGACATCTGAGCTACCAAACCCAACACTGAACATACCCAACTTGCTTGGTAGAGGTGATTTAGGAGCACCTGCATCCATGACTCTGCACACACAGCCATTTCACTGCTGCTTGGGTGCTCTAACTGTACTGGAGAAACTTTCTTTGCAACACAAACCTGTCTCTCAACTGAAGTCTTAACCACAGATTTTTTTCATTAATTTACTAGATACACTGGCTGGTGTCACTGAAGATCCTGCAGGTCTGATTTCTAGCCTACATTTGATTGGTTTGTGGAAAAAATGCAGTTTGTTAAACAGTGAAGGTAAATATTAACAGGAAAAGATCCACACACTTTTGGAAGTTTGGGAAGCTTTCTCGTGTCTCAACCGAGATGAACACCATTCCAGCAGTCAGTTCTTTAGTTTAACCCAAAACTCAGCGACTGCAACAGAAACTACTCACATTTTTTTTTATAAATTTTGTGTTCAGCTTAGTATGTCACATGTAACCTGACATGTTTATAAAATAATGACTCCCAAATATCTTTCACACAAACGGGCATCCACACTTATTTCCAAATTGAGAATTTATCCACTGTTACAAACAAGCCCTCTTCAGCCCTCGAATATCAGAACACTTTCATAGAGCATTTTTTCTTAATTATATAAACATTGATATATTCATGTATCATATAGAATGGAACCTGCTGAAAGAACTAATTGTTCCCAGCTAATATTTATAATATTGGGTCATCACTTTCTTCTGGACAAAAGCACAATTTGAGATCATCATGCTAAAGGTTTTGTAGTTCTGCTATTAATGGATTTTAGCAGACTAGGGTGGCACAAATTATCTATTAAATTAAAAAAACACATAGGTATGTAACATTTTCTTCATACTTATTTTAGACAATGAAGCTTATTAATCTTAGAAGAAGTTTTAAAGTCTTTTAGTATTCTCTAAAGAGCAATAATATCAAAAATAACCCAATGTTGAAATAGTGTTAAATCAAACAAGTGTGAACATGAACTGTAAACACAGGAGCATATCGGGTGACTTGAGGCAATCTCTGCAGGAATGCAGAATAAGCAGTTTCCCATAGAAACCCAGTAACATGAAAGAACTAGCTCCCACAGCGAAATCAGCAGCCTGAGACTAAGCCTCGCCATCCCTGGAGCACCACGCTGTTCTACTGCAACGATTACTAAAAACTACTGTCCTTACCCAGGCTGCTTATTTCAGAGCTTTCTGATCAAGTATCGCTTATTAATAAAAAGATTAACTATTTCACGCTCTTAATATATATGAAATAGGTTCTACAAGAGACTCATACATTTTAATATCAACTGAGTTACTGAGAGCTGTATTAGCTACCCGCTTGGACAGGTAAATTCTGTGCCTTTCTTCCTTAAAGTAACCTCCTTCAAGGAAAATCCAGTGCTCAGTTTTGTGTGGCAGATAAGGAACATCAGTTACACTGTCCACAGAAACTAACAATCATAATACAGCCCGTAGAAGGGGATTTGGAATAGCCCAACTTCAGTGCTTGAACACACCTACCCGCTCCAACAGACAGGCTCCAGGCCAAACTGGGACATTTGTTAGATACCTACAGTTCAGTACTGTGATTAACTTCTACATGTCCTATATTTACTTTGAAATAAGTTACCTTGCAAAAAATAAAAAGCACTACTGCTTATTTCATATTTTATTTAAAAGAACCAAAAGCTACACAGATTATGACAACTGAATAAAGGGAAAAGTATTCGTTCTCACTGAGCAGTAAAATCAGCTCAAACGTTCAAGGTGAGAGTTCAGAGGAACAGAAATGCAAAGTCCCAACTCTAGCACATGCAAAACTCCATGAAGTACCAAATAAACCTTATCAGATTTTTCAGAGCTTTCGTTCACTATCCACATGAAAGAAGTTCACTGCAGGACTAAGATCAAGATTAATTTTTAAATACAAAACAGAAAAGGCGTTAAACGAGGCAATTTTCACTATTACTGCAGAAAGAATCTTTTATATACTGTTCCAAGAAAAAGAAGTTGAAGGAGATTTTATTTTCCTGTCAGAGGAATTAACCTTAATGCTTATTGGATTGCTATCTTCAGCAAACACAAACAGTAATCTCCAGAAGTTACTCTTTTATGTCTTTATCCATCTCTCCCTCCAAATGAGATTACTATTTTATTTGTCCCCAGCCACACCTCTGGTCTTCCAGTTTCTTCACTAATCCATCTCAAGTGAGTGCCATATTAGTTCCTCACCCTTGCAGGTAAGGAAAAAGAACATAACATTTTTTGACTAATCATAGGAAAAGGCTCACTCTTAACCTGAAAATAAGGTCACCTTTATAGTGGGAAATATCCAGTATGTAGCTGATGATTCATTAAATCTGATTTTATAATGAAAAAGCT
Organism: Tringa tobata; assembly: GCA_033628505.1. Taxonomy (NCBI): domain Eukaryota; kingdom Metazoa; phylum Chordata; class Aves; order Charadriiformes; family Scolopacidae; genus Tringa; species Tringa tobata. Next base: position 79,818 of record JAHREE010000099.1, read on the forward strand.
TCAAACTAGTATTCTTTCTGAATTAGATAGTTCCAGTGTGAAAGTCCATGAAGTGCTGGAGCTGGGAAGAAGGCTAAAAGGTTTCAAAACCCCTAGAACCAATAGGCTTCGAACTTGATATCTACATAAGGAAAGTTATGTACATATTTTGTACCACATACTTCTATTTAATCTGAAGAAACATGTATTTATTCATCCTCCAGACACAATGCATGTCTGAGATAGACCACTCCCAAAATAAAGACAGTAAAATGCTCTGCAGTATGAAAAGCTTCCTTCTACACATGTAGCACCCTTGAAGAAATCAAAGTATTTAACATTCTGGGGTTTGGTCTTGTTTACTGTGTGTCAGGTTGCCTACTGATCCATTTCTCTAACTCCTGTATGAATAAGAAAAACTATTTGTCCATGCACTACAAAGATAATCTTCCAAGCATGAAACTACTGTCTGCAGACAGATCTACTGATTCCAATTATCACTGCTTTGCCATTAGCAAAGTCTTTGTGCTGGCATCATTCAGAGCATCACCTCTCTGGAACGGTCTGAAAACCCGCAAGCACCACAATGCTGCTTCAAGCTTTGCAGAGCAGAAAAGGACTCGGATCCTGGGGGTGTCTATTAATGCTTCTGTACACTAGAAGATTTCTGTACCTGGACTAGGCATGGCATTAAAAGAAAAAAGAAAATAAAGCCTCCTCTTTCAGCAGCAACAGGAATGAGAGCTTCAAACAGGAGCTCCTTACAGATTTAACCAGTAAGAGAGATTCATATCACAACTACAGTCAAAATCCACTCAGAAAGAGAATCTCCATATCCTCTCCTGTCGCAGAAGCTGTAGAGAAAGTGGGTATCTCCATGGGCTGCTGATTTCTGAAGTTAAGACATGCTCACAATCCCAATCTCTACAATTATTTCTGGTATTTCTCAGTATAACCTCATCATATGAATAATATATACTTCTTTAATTTTATACTTTTCCCAATACCTCTATCACCATACTATGAAGTCATTTCTATTATAAAACACATTTGAAATCAATAGCTACTTACATTAATTCTTAAGTTTTGCCAAAAATAAGAAACTGCTGTGTAACTCTCAAAGTGCGTTCTATAATGGTAAATTAAAATAGGTTTGTCTAATGGTTCTTCCCAATGAAATTCAATATAGCCCCAGTTTCCAAATAAAGCACGGAACTATTCAACATGACTAAGTATATTGCAAATGATCAGTTCCAAGGATAATTCATGTTGGAAGGGACCTCAGGAGGTCATCTAAATACTTGATATAAAAATGTTAGAAGTAATCCTTTGCGAGAGTACTTGTAAAGAATAGAAAGTTACTCCAATCTGTGGGAGCATGCATTAAAGTAAAGCAAAGTATAGTTTCTCAAACAGGCTAGTATCAGTATGGAATATTCATTTTAATTTAATTTTTAAAATGTAGTACACTGAGAAACCAAGTGTTCTTAAAATACCCAGAACTGACTCACTGCTTAGGCAATACGTAATCTGCTTAGAATCTTGGATGAACTTACAAGACCTTAAATTTAGAATAGAAAAAACCAGCAGCTGTCAGATTTTTTACATTGCTGATTAAGAAACACTGGGAAATTAAGTTCTGGAGGGAGACTAGACTGCAAGTACTTCCTCCTCACCCCTTACACACACACAATGGGCTTTGTGTCTTCATTATGGCAAAGTGCATTTTTACTGTCTAGAAAGAGTCCAAAACCCAAAGCTCTTGAAAACCTACACAAAACAAGATCAGGACCTGTTCGAAACAGCAAAACTACAGCTGACTGTTCAGACTAGGCTAGACAATACAGCATTATTAGTGTACACCTGACAAAATGGGGGGAATATCAAGGTTGCCACCAATAAGCAGCTTAATAATAGGTTAACAAGCAAGGTACAGCTCATTAGAGAGCTAAGAGATGAACCCATCACACCTGCAACACCACAAGGAAGCAAGGAGACAGACATCTGAAATAGTCCTTACTATGTGTCTCTAAATACTAAACGTGCTGTGGTAATGCCAGGAACTACAGCTTCTTGTTAACCACTTTATCCTACTATTAAAAGGACACGATATAGAAAGTTAAACCCAATATGAGCAGTGATTATAATACTACTTTTAAAGAACTGTTTGACTGCATACAATGAAAAACCAAAGGTTGGATTCAGGCCTCCAGATAAACTCCACTTTGTGCTGAAAATTAGTATCCACCATCCTTCTGTAGTAAGAGAAACCTACATGAAAACTACAGTGTCAAGTGCCAACAGGCAAGACTGACTGAATATGGTTCCTGAGGTTGCCAGCATTAGAGATTTTGGGAGAGTGAGACACAGCTGATGGATCAGTGGCCACCTGGCAGAACACAAAGTCAAGGCTTTGCATGCTCATGCTGAAGCTCCACCCAACCCACCAACTTGTCTTAGAACTAAAAAAAGATCTAATTTAAACAGTTAGTTCAGAGGAGGGCCACAAAGATGATCAGAGGGCTGGAGCACCTCTCCTGTAAAGTCAGGCTGAGAGAGTTGGAGCTGTTCAGCCTGGAGAAGAGAAGGCTCCAGGGAGACCTTACAGCAGCCTTCCAGCATCTGAAAGGAGCCTACAGGAAAGCTGAAGAGGGATTTTTTACAAGGGTGTGTAGTGATAGGTCAAGGGCTAGTGGTTTAAACTCAAAGAGGGAAGATTTAGATTAGATCTCAGGAAGAAATTCTTAACTGCGAGGGTGGTGAGACACTGGAACAGGTTGCCCAGAGAAGCTGTGGCTGCCCCATCCCCAGAGGGGTTCAAGACCAGGCTGGATGGGGCTTTGAGCAACCTGGTCTGGTGGGAAGTGTCTCTGCCCAGGGCAGGGGGTTAGAACTAGATGATCTTTAAGGTCCCTTCCAACCTAAACCATTCTATGATTCAAGACAAAATAGAGCTATAGAATATTAGAGCCAAGTAAGTGATACCTACAATTCTTCATTACCTTAGTGAGGTATGGGCTAGTTATAAAAAAAAAAACAACTCACAGTTCTCTAGTTTCACAAGAGTATACCGGAATTCACATATATTGGAGAAGAAAAAAAAAAAGTCATTTTAAGCCTTCCCCACTTCTGACAAGAAACTTCCTGGACAGACCACATTTTCAGAAAAGCTGTTTGCATTTCTGTTACACAAAGCAAAACCACATAACATTAAGATTAAGTTTAGCTATAGATGTTGTAACTCTTGCTACTACCAATTGAACTGCACAAATCCTTTATCAATGATGACTAAAAAACCCTTACCATTCCCTGAGTTTTACCAGCAGCCTCACTTCCAGAGATTAAACCAATATCTAGTATATGAGATAGCAATTCCCATTCAATGGCAGAGAGGTTTCAAAATAGGGTGTTTTGCCAGACACAAACACATTGCTTCAAGAGCCAAAGAAAAGGGATTACATACCATTACAATAAAACACAGAATACTAGTTATTTGTTTAGACGTAAGGTGCATACCTCCTTTCTCCAATTAGTAGACAATTGCTTTTATGGAGCAAGTTGTACATGAAATGCTAGGCAAACTTTAAAATGCACTTACTAGTCTACATTGCCCCCCTCCATAGACACTTAAGAGCGCATCAGGAATGCAAGATGCCTTCTGCCACTTCCAAGCTACAGTTACACACATCACACAAAAGTCGCCCCTAATAATGGATGATACAAAAGATGATCTTACTAATCACTGCTTTCCTGCATAAAATTGGATGTAACTGTAAAGAATACAAAAGTATGTGTGCGGTAATTTGGCTGTAGCAACAGACAGTACACGCATGAAGACAACACTTTTTTAATGCTGTATTTTACAGCTCAATAACAGAGGAGGGAGGGGATCTGATTTACACAAACCTTAGCTATAGGATGTTCAAAATCAACTATGGGTAAAAGTTCTCTTCTTATGCCATTCACTACCACGTAATAACCTCTAGAAGTTGCCTAATATAAAAGACAAAGAAAACGGCATATTTTAATTTTTAGTGCTACTTAGCATCTTGAAACAAGATAAAACTCCTTTGTGAACTTCAGTCTGGAAACTCACAGCATAACAAAGTGCTCCTTTTTAACCAGCTGAAATGAGAACTCCACACACTCCAAGTGCTTTTGTTTACAAGGTTGTAATTACTGCCATTCAGAGGTTTATTTACAAAGTTACTTGAGCAAGAGTAGGGAGACATCAAAAAGGTTTTGAACTACACATGGAAACAAATACTGACTATGTACTTAAACAAAATGCATATAGGCCATAAGAAAAATGGGGAGAGGATAAGCACATTCCCTGTAGATGAGAAATTAAGCTTCAAGTAAGGTAACGTGTTATTAAGCAGTTGAGAAACTCTCTTGACTTCTTCCTATACGTTCTTTGCTAAGGAATACACTAACATACCACAATTCCAAGCCAATGTATTCTTAAAAATCCTACTGAAACACCAAGTTTTGCATCTTTTCAGTAGGAGGCTTGTTTTTCCAAATCAGTTCTCCATACCACCTAACCCATTATGTCTCAGTTCTCAGCCATGCCACCACCTAAGAGTGTATTGTTACTACTCAGCTGTTACCAGGCTTTACTGTCCAGGGATCCAACTGCACAAACTCACCTGAGTCACTCTGGTGGAGAATACCTGTTTTCAGTCTGTGTTCTACAAAACCTTGGGCAACTATGGAAAGCTAAATGTTCACAGACAGTTAAAGATGCCCATCTGTGTCTGTGTTACCACTTGATGCTTTAAAGGCAAAGTTCCAGACAGCTAGAACACCGATGACCCAATCTTCCTTCCTTAAGATAATTTCATTAATGCGCATTAAGCTTAGTGTCCTGCCTTCCCCCTTAACAACACAGTGGGGCAGAATGACATGCTCAGAACATGGCATAAAATTTAAAGGTCAAAAGCACCATATACAGGGTTGGACACTGTTTCACTGAACATCTGTCACCCTGTGCTACCAGCCTACTATCTAGAGTGAAAACCAGTTATGATACTGCATTTCCCTCTCAAGCATTCACAAATTCCCAACTCCTTAAAACTTAAAGAGAACATTTTAAAATAACAGTTCATCCTTCTTAGTTCTATAATAATTTATGCTTCCTATATTGTTCTCAGTGTCAGTCACCTTCTACTTATTTCTGTCCCAAACACTGTGCTCTGCTTCTTTCCTTCTTTTCCCCTCCAGTTCCTTTAACACGTCAGTGGCTCACACATCCTTCATCCATTCTTTCTGGTGCAGAAAGTGTGAGAAATATGTGGAAAATTCACCTCTAAATGATGAGAGCACCCTACTGCACAGGTGCATTTTTCCCAGAGGAAGAATGAAGATGTCCATCTACCTCTGCCAAAGGCAAGGAACACATCATCACTGGTTCCACAGGCACCCTAAAAGTTGTCTAGAGAGCATAAAGCTCTACTTGCTCTTTCTAGGTATGCCAGGAGTGCTAGCTCTGCACCACAATTGTGCTATCCCAGCTACTCCTTCAGTCTCTTTCCAGCAGCTCTCGACAGCTTCTCTGCTGCCCAGGGATTGCTCTCTTCTGGACAGCAATTCAGTACCTCAAAATTTGAAAGGACCACCATGTTACTCAAAGTAACTTTCCAAATCTTGCATATTTTACACCTCCACTTTCATGAGAACTCTTATAAATTCGATTGCAGAAGAACTAGCTGAAAAGTCTTCAAAAATTACATCACTGCATAGCTAATTACACTTCAGAATTCAGACAGGCTTTTTCAGTTACTCATCTCTGATGAATTTCAGAGAAAAGGCTTATTGCAGAAGAATGTAGTAAACAAAACAAAAATCCTTACTTAACACATAACACAATCTACAAAGAATAAACAAATGAGAAAGGAAACAATACTGTCCTAGGAATGGAAAGACACATGACAGAAAGGGAACATGGTACCTGAACAGTGGTAAAACATTCAATATCTTTTTAATCAGAAACAAAGGTGGATTCTATTTGCCACTTCTGCTATGGAAATATCACTGCACATTTCATTATATTCACGATATATTGCAGTCTGTGCCACCATGTGAACGTTTATAAAATAAAACATACTATCTTACAAAAAAAACCAACCATGAGGTCTCCCTAGGTTTTACTCACCACAATAGTGGCAATACTTATCAACTTTTAGATAACCCTGAAGTTATTGAAGAAATTCAGTAAACCAGAAAGGAAGAGGACACCATCTATCATGCAATTTCAAAACATCCCCTGGAGAGTGAACTTTATTCTTTCTCTCATTAAGCAACAACCACCTTGCCTCTATAGATAAGCATAAGCCACAAGTTTTGCCCAGGTGGCTCACCAATGGCAGAAGCTTGGGAGGACAACCCAAAGCCACACGCTGTCCACAGCATTATCCTTTTACTGTTTCCAAAAAAGCATATCATGGTCCTGTCGTTGGACACCTGACAGGATGTCAAGGTTTTTTGATACCTACTAATTCT
>JAHREE010000099.1:106148-134707 GCA_033628505.1 Tringa tobata
GCATGGAGGCTGGCAAGATAGGGAAATCCTGCGGCCAAAAGCTTTTGGAGAGAGCAGTTTCTCCTCCCACTTGCAGAGACCACACTTAAATATTTGTGGTATCATAAATATGCTCTTTAGCGTGTGCACTAATAGATGTCTGGAACACATCTGGGTTTGGTGGCTCTGGACCCTCAGGCTTGTGCAGGGCAAGGTAAGATGTGTCCAGCGTGTGTGTGTGTGTGTGTGTGTGTGTGCGTGTGCTGGGGGTGTTGGATGCGTGTCTGCGGGGGGTCAGGGATGTTCTTTTTGAGCCCATCCTGCTACTAGTGCAACCTGCCACCTCCACAGCTGCAGGAGTCTGAAAATAACAGTTTTCAATCACTAACCTGGATGATTATAGCTTAAATATTACATAGGGGGGGAGGGGGGAAGTTAGTACCACAGGGAGAAGACTTAGGAAAACAGACCTCTAGTGCCTTACAGGCTATGTAGCCACTTACACATGCATGAAATGGATATAAGATCTTCTCAAATTTGATAATATAAACATAGCTGATAATGCCCCGCTTTCCCTTGATACTGTGATTTTATGTTAAAAGGGTGTCACTTACATAATGTGGTGCTAAAGCCTTGACCAGAAGTCTTAATTCCCTTTCTTCAGTCATCTTAAAGCTCCTCCTTGGAGAGGACAACTTCTGTGTTCCCCCATGCCTTTGCTCTCCCATGCTGCTCATGGCTTCAGAGAAGTCTCTTCAGTCTCACAAGCTGAGGTCCTTCCTAAGAAAAACAGTGTTAAAGCCACATTATAGGCTTTACTTGTAGAGGTTCAGTGTAACAAGACAGCAGTCCCTTGGGGGAGAAGGACTGAGGTTGATTTTAATGATTTCCTTCATGTCGAAAGGAAAATTTAAATAGATTGCTGTGCCCTGAATGTGAGAGCAGAAGAAATGATTTCTGTTTAAGTAGGTGTTAGGAGGTAGGAAAGAGCGTTGTAATAACAGCCCGTCTCACAAGCCGAGGAAGTGAGATGTTGAATCTGTACCCAAACAAAGAGCGACCCTGAGTCACAAGAACACTTTGTATTTATAGGGCAGCTTTCATCAGAGAATTTCAGAGTGTTTTACCAAGCTGGAGAGCCAGGGGTAAACATAGGAACTTACACCGAGTCCGGCGTTCCTCGGTGATGTCATGGAGCCGAAGCGCTAAGGAGCACAGAGCAGGGGACTGTTTCAGTATGAGTAAGAGGACAGAATTTGGCCTCACATGCTTAACTTTCACATCTCTTTTCCCTTGTAAAGTAAGGTTTTGCTCCACTTTATAGATGGGTAACTGATGCACGGAGATCCCAGGGAGTTTGTCCAAAGTCACAAACTGAGGAAGTTAATGAAAAAGGACCCCAGAGTTTTGACTTTGTGCTCTAACCCCAAGGAAAACTTAATTTGGCACTAGCAGCTGCTTGATCTTTAGGGCTTCTGCATGAACAGGGAGTAGTTTGCTTAATGAAATAATATCCCAGGCACATACGAAGAGCAATTACTTGCTCTCATATAAACTCTCATGTATTCATCTAGAAAAAATGTTCATGACTCAGTCATCTGGGATGGTTCAAGCTACTCACCCTCCAGCATGAGGCGTAGGCATTACAGTGGTGAAGTTAAAAAGGAAGACACATGACCTCAATTACTCACAAGGAGTCAAATTATGATCTCAGATACAGTGGTATAAATCCAGAGTCATTCCCCCCTGAAGTAATTGGCATCGTACTGTATTTCTCTAACATAGGGGAGATCAGAATGCAGTCTATAACCTCAGCATGTCCGTAGAGCTTTATTCAGGGAGAGGCTGCGCTCTCCAGCAAGGGATGTTAGTGATGGAGAAAAATAAGGCTGGAAAATGTACAAGGTAGGAAAACGTGCCAAGCTTCCCTGGAGCAAGAGCAACAAATTATTACCTGGTTTTAAGAGTATACTTAATAACGATTTCAATTTTTATAATCAGGTTTTCTCCATTTTTTAATAAACAATATATATTCACTGGTATACAGAAAGATTTCATAAGGGCCTGTCCAGTTGAACTCTATCTTTAACTCCTCGTTTTTGCTCTGGATATCACAAATGATGAGGAAGGAAGGGTTTGACTATTAAGAAGGTGAAGAAAATGATGGACTTACAAATTTACAGATGGAGTGTGACTACAAATGGATCTAGAATTAGGGACATTGCAAGTTTAGGGAAAAGAATGATTAATGTAACGACCACGATGAACTGTCCCGGTGGGACATCTGAAATTGTATGAAACTGTTTCCATCAGTGCAGAACAAAGGACCTATGGCTTGAAGAGCAGGGACACTGGATTCAGCACAGCAGGAGACCACATAGCAAAATATTATAAATAGACCCTCCGTTTATAGTTTCTGAGCTTTCAATAACCGTGATATTCTCAACCTTACGGTTCTAGCAATTTGGAACTGATAGATGAGGACTTTGCCCCTTTGGGACTACGGAAAACCTGGCAGAAATGAACAGAAGAAACGCATTATAGGCACCTAACAAGTTTCCAGCACAGCAGGCAACCCAGATTTTTCACAAATATGCATGTTTTTAACATTTTCTAAGCCTACAGAAGCAGTCCAAACACATGTCAAATTATATTATAGGCAAATCGTACCAGCGGAGTGCAGAGGGACACCCAGGGGATCTTCCTTAAAAACTCTGGGTGTGCAGGAGAGCTGCTGGGGTGCCACCACAAAACATCCCGCCTGCTCCCACTGTGGGCAATGGAAGCAACACAACATGCACGTAGCAGTTCTTTATGGGCATATATTGCAATTTCTGGCTTGTCTTCCAGCTGTTACCCAATTCAGATTCCTTCCTGAAAAAATCTTGGCACATACCTCTTTGTTGATATAATTTCTAAGTATGCAGAAGACATGCATGCGCACCAGCAAGGCTACAGATCTTGTAGACTTAGGAAAGCGATACCTTTATTGCATGCATGAATGCAAAGTAGGTATATTTACATATGCATAAGATGTTTTTAAAATATGTGACAGCACATGTGCACTGGAGTGCAGAGGAGGGTCCGGGGGTACCATTAGGAGACACTTGAGTGAAGGTGATTAAGAAACTGTTTGCACTGGCACCGCTGAAATACTGGAGCCTTCTGCCTCTTTTCAGAGCGTGGCATTGTGACAACTTGAAATGTTTTTGTGACAGATCCAAGAATAGTAAGTCTTTCCCAGCACCACGTACAGCTGACATGACAGTCACTCGCTAGGTGTAATTAATGGCTATCTGTATCTGCATCAGTCAAGAATTTCGCTGTGGAACTTCCACGCATTTGGTAATCCTCCAGGAGAGGGTCAGGTGAGGTGGCACCCAAGTAGCACCCAGCCCAGCATAGCAGAGTGTGGCCACCTGCTCTGGGACCACAGCCGTGTCCTGGCCACTGTGCATATGCAAAAGCATAGACCAAAAAAACTAAGTACTTGAGCTAAGTATCATGTTTTACTCAAATAATGAATCTTTTTGAAGCCTAGTCTACATGCAGTTTTATACAATTGGTGATTTTCTGCTGGAGTAGTAAAGCAGCCCATCCCTGCACATCTGCAGTGTGTGCAACGCTGTCAGCAGAGAAGGTGCTGCACCAGAAGGGCACACACCAAGCCCCCACGATAAATTCAGCTTGCCTCTGGGGAGGCAGTTCTGCTTTCCCCATGGAGGCGTAGATAAAACAGTATGACTCAGTAGAGCAAACAAATCAATAATTGGGAAGTTTCATGGGAGACTCCTTAAGCCTGGCCGCGTTGCTGCTAACTTGTGGCAGTGCTGATGGGGCAGCTGAAAGAGCGGCGTGCAGCATGTACACGGGCATGGTTTTTGCTCAAAAACACCTCCGTGGGGTCTTCAGAACAGACTCGGGGAGGAGGGACATGGCCATCAAGATGATTACCTTCGTCTGGTTCTGCTTGGAATGAGATGGGAAGGAACTGAAAAATCACACCAAGTATTTCTACTTAAAAATTGCTGGGTGTGGGGTGCAAGGTGGTTGAGATGCAGGTCATGACAATGGGGGAGGTTCTGGTCTTTGAGAAGCTTTAAGGAAAGGGGTTCTAACTAGTGATGCCTGAAAAGGCAGTGCCATCTCTGGAGGTGACAAACCTCCCTAACTTTTGCTTAGGGAGCTTGTGTCTCCTGATCACAGACACTGTCCCTCATAGGCTCTGGTGGGAGCACAGGGATGCTTTCAAGCAACACCGTCCCAGCCCTGGTCAGGACTGAATGTGCAAGGACATATTGTGGGCAAGTTAAATCCCTAAAATTACATAAAGATCACCCTGCAGACCTATTTTCCAAAGCTTTGGTATTGATCTAACTCTTCTCCATCTGAAAGCTGTCTAAAACACTTTGGTGAGAGTTGTAGGGCTGCAGCAGAGCACTTTGAACTGCGTTTTCCTCGTACTCTGTGGGCAGAGAAATGCTTAATTGGGTATTTATTTAATGTGCCAGAGCCAACAGGTGCAGGTAATTTGGAACTGCTGAGGACAAATCACCACCTATAATGTTAAGACAGTTACTCCAGGGAGCAGAGAGGGAGGGGGGGAATGGCATATATTAGCATAACTATCTCCTCACACATCCTCTCTCGTCTTTGCATAATGTCCAAGTCCTGTGGGCCCCTGCCAGCAAAATAAAACAATGTTCCTAGCCCCGTGGGCCTATTATTATTGATTCATAAAATACCCACAGCTAGTTGTGTGAAATGTGTCCTTCCACTGGGCATACAGTGGTGTAAGACCGCAGTGTCGTTATTATGCTATAGGAGTTACACATAAAGGCATCTTCAAAATGTCTTTTCTTTAAGCATTTCAACCGCTTTATGGAAGCCCATCTGGAAATAAATGTAGCTGGTCTAATGTATGTAATGAATTTAATGTGCCGTTATTCCACATTAAGGAAAAATCTAATAGGATGATTGAGTGGGGCCAAACTTTTCCAGGAAATTCCTTTATAATACATGATTGAATTATTGTTTTTATATTAGGGCAGCCAAAACATTCAGTGTCCTCGACAATACAGGATGTGTGCCCTAACTTTTTTGCCACTAAGCTAGGCATACTCTGTCTGGACATGTGCCCAGCTATTTGAGTATTTCCATTTGAATGATTTATTTATTTTCCAAAGAAAGGCTACATGAGTTATACTGAACTCGGCAAATTTCTTTGGGATCAGACGACAGAACTAGGTGCCTGGCTGCCAAATGAATGAAATCTAAGGAATCCAGAGGCATTTACAGCAAAGCTGAGATTTTCCTAATGGATACCTAAAGGTTATGCTCATGAAACTCCTAAACCTTTTCTCAACAGGAATTGGGCACCCAACTCCCTTTGCAAATCCTCCTCTCAAGTCTGCATTCAAGCCCCTGAGTAAGTATCCTGATTTTCAAAAATGTCAGCCTTCCAGCTGCAACCACGCAAGCTAGGAGAGGCTGCTGAACATAGCACATGTGAAAATTGGATTATTTATTTATAAGCCTAAATATGATCCTAAGAGCCTAACTTTAAATACCTTTTAAAACCTAGGACCAGTACTTTTGCCCGTTTTGAGTTGCACAGAACAAAGCGTTTATCTCACTAAAGATACGAAGCTACTAGTGCATTGATGTAACATAAACACACTGAGAAATTGGTATAAGATATTCCAAGCTGATAGTTCAAGCTCCCTTCCTCCCTTCTCACCCAAAAGCTGCTGCTGTTGTGATACACAGGAGTAGGAAAGCAAATAATTGGAAGGGTTTTTTATGGAAATACATTATGTATTTGAAACATCTACCTGTACTCCCAGGGGTTACAGCTATAAAATGTATATAATTGTTACCACACATCATGAGAATATGCTGGTGACTTTGAGATATCCTGGAAACCCATACATGAGGAAGTATATGGCTATTTACAAGAGCAGACAGGCAGGACAATGCCAGATTTTTCAAACTGTAACTTGGGAAAAGGTGGTATATATTAGTGTAGTCTTCTAACCTTGTCTACAAGATCTCGTGGCTCATTTCCCGTAGCAGTGGAGCCTCTTCCCTTCTGTCCTCTTAATAGGGGAGGGCAATTACTTTTCTTCTGTGAACAAAATATTTGCCCCCCCAAAATAGTCCCAGGTCAAATTAGTCATATAGTTGCAGCTGGAAACTATTTTTGGCCTAGGTTTACAACACTGCAGAGGATATCCAGATACTTTACCAAATATTTAAGGCACTCAGCCAAGGTGTGGGAGATGCAGGTTCAGATCTCTCTGGGGAAGTGGATTTGAATCCACCCCCTGGGAGGTAAGTATCATCGGCATCTTGCTGTGTAGGGAGTGATGGGGTGAGAGAGAACGATTCAAGCAACCTGAGGTATGACCAGCGACTTGTCTCACTGGAGTTGTGTGTCTTCCACGGCTCCCGAGCTGCAGGGGAGCTGGGACAGGGTACTGAGCCAAGCAAGAGCCTCGGTTTGCCCTCACAGGTTAAACCAGACCACTTTTATGTTCGACCATCAGCTGTTTCAGCCGTGCAGGGGCGAGGTTGGGCTTGCCTTCCCCACACCCCTCTCCCAGAGAAACCATTGTTTGATTTTTGTGTTTGATTCCCTAATAATCCTCCTTAAACTGAAACTCAGAGGTTATCTACCACTGAGCCAGGATCCTTACTCATCCTGGCAGGGATCAGGTTCTAACCTCTGGGACACCAAGTAAAATTAAAGAGGGGGTAATATTTTATTGGCTTTATTACCAACACAAAGTGAAAGACACCCGAGTGGGTAAAAGTGGAGTGACTCAGTACCCACTCTGTGCACAGAAAAAGGCTTGATCTCTCCTTGTGATAACATTTCATGTGCCCCACAGCCTTGCTCCTCAAGTTTATCTTGAGTCAAGCAGCTCGCCAGGTTAACCCATACTTTCCGTGCAGGATTCTGAAGCCAGCCGAGTGTTTATCATCCTTGAGGAATCCAGCCCGTAGAGGTTTGATTAATTTTTTTCATATACACATAAACAGATTCAAGATGTTCTTGTTCAGCCAGAGGATAAAGGTTTCTCCTGCTATCTCAGTTCTCCATCAGAAAAATGGTCAGTCCCAATGTGCCAAGATTCTCCCAAAGGCATAATTGCCATCATCTGTGTTTACTAATGCAGGCTCACAAGCATCCTGAAAAACAAGGGCCGTGTCCTTTCTGAGTGTGAACCCAGGCTTGACCTGCTCCGTAAGAGTACCTACAGCCTGGACACCTCCCAGATAAGACCAGAAGATCCCATCCATGTTGCAGAACTCTGGTCAGCTTTGATCAGTGGCCCAGCCCCTCAGGAGCAGAAATGGTAAACCCATGATTCCAGTTTGGCCAAGTATGGAGCATGACCTAAATCTCCTCAGTTCACTCGGAGTCTTCACTTTCCCTATTAAGTTGCCAGATCCCATTGTCAGACACTGCATAACTGCTGGTGGGGTTCTGCACTGTTAGTGCCACGTGTGGGTGGATGCTAAGAAGAGTCATTATTGGTAGTGAATCCTCATCTGCTGTACAAAATCACTACAGTATCACTGAAACCTCATCAGAGGATCGAGCTGAGGATAATTCCACACCGAGCTCCCCAGGGCATTCCGGACCCGCTTCTCCTTTCCTCCAAGGCAGAGGGCAGGCTGTTTGTCCAGCACAAATCCAACAAAACTAACAGTCTCTAAGTGACTTCACTGATCTTAAATGAAGAAAAGATTATTGGGTCTAAGAATCAAAGAAGTGAAAAATTTCCACCCTTCCGCCCTTCCCTGCCAAACCCCAAGTATTTAAATTGAATGCAACTGCAACTGGACAAAAAAAAAATAATTCCTGAATATTTGGATTATCTGGGATCTCAGCCTTGTTACTGAGAAATCAGGTTACAGAAGATGAGAAAGAAAATACATCTTAGAAAATCCTTGATCCCAATGCTACTACTACAGCCTTGCCCTTATGTCAGTGTCCTAACAGGACACGAGGTCACCATCTGAGGATGAAAAGTTTTTCTGCCCAATTCTTTTTATAATTCTTTGTGGGAGCATAAGGTGCCTGCCTATACAGTCTAGCCCAGCATGCCTATACAGTCTAGTATAGCCTGCCTATACTACCTCATTTATTGTCTGATCATCAGCACAGCTGTGTTTCAAGCTGATAGCATGTGCGTCCAGGTTTGGGATCTCTGCTCTTTTCTTCCTCTTTTTCTTTTTTTCCTTCTAATTTGCAGCATGCACATCCACACTTCAGAGATACTCAATTATAACAGGTTCTGAACTTTCCCCGTCATGTGCTATCACAGAGAATTGTGCAAATTTGAATCCTTACTTCTGAGAGCCAAGAACTTGTCAAAGCATTCCTCTGTACAACTCGCTACTGATATGCTAGTGATGTGTTGCTGCAAGGATTCTTTCCATTTCTTGGCTGAATAAATCTTTAAAAAGTGATTATTCCTAAAATATATAAGCATCCAGTTTAACAAGGAGGCAAATGCAATTCATTTTAAAGAGCAAGAGATGGACTTTGAATATTATTAAATGATGAGTGGTTTTAGAGAGACCGTGTTATTTAAACAAGAACATCTTTCTATACTCCAAGCAACCTGGCAGGTCTTAGGTAATCAGCATTTTTCATATGCTCATCTACACAATAAGCATCCCAAACAGAGTCACAGTACCTGCCATACATTATATTTAGTACATACAACTGCAGCTCTTCATTTTTTATTCCACTTGCTCCTTCGTTTCTGGAAAGCTGATGGAGGATATGGGGAGTACTAACATGGAAAAGAACAAAAATATAGTAGAATTGTTCCTCAGTACCCTTGTTTCCAAGATCTCCCGTGTATAGTAATGTGTCCCATACCTATAGATAATACCTTCATAGTAGATTAATTCAGTTAACACAGCCACCAAGTGTATGCTGGCTGAACACACGTTTTAGCAGTTAAAAACAAGCAGGAAATATATACCTACTTTCTTTCCCTGGAAACCAGGGACCAGCAAATCTGGTCGGAAAGCTGTGAGAGTCAGTCCACCAAAGCTATGCCAGAAAAGGACCTATCCCACTGCTAATTAATGTAGGAAAGTTGCATCTGGGAGATGCCACTTGGCTACCAAAGACAGACTGGTGATGTGTAAAACATCACAAGTGGCTACTTAAGCCCTGTGTCTACGCTTCATTTCCTCTGATACCTTGGAAGCAAATAGTCTAGAAATAGAGGGAGCCAAGAACCCACCCAGAATTGTCCTGGGAGGCAGGGTGTGCACAATTCGGCTGCTTTCAGTTTTCACGGATGCTAAGGTAATACCAAAAAATGCCCTGCTCTGCAACCTGGTGCTGTTCCTGCAGGCAAGGAATCGAAGAGGTGCTGTAAAGCCCAGGGGCAAGGAGCTTCTCTGCTCACTGGCACCAAAAGAGGTGGTGGAGGGTCCTTAGCAAAGGAAGATCCAGGATGAAGATAAATTTCCCACACATGAAGAACCACAAACTCTTACACAAGGGACAAATTTAGAGCTGATCCCAAGTTACCGTATTTTTAACATGTTTTCATGTTAACAATATAAAATGCTAGAATTTGGGATTCTCTGTAGCATGTGAATGACTTTCCATATAGAACAGCCTGGGAAGGAGCTGCTTCACCAATTGCTAGAGCTATACAATGCTAATAAATGTCATTATTAATATATTTGCTTTATTAAACAAAATAATAGGAATTCTTCCCTCATAATTTTTTACAGTAACCCCTCCCTGCGCGGTGCTGTAACTGATGAGGATTGTAGGTCTAATTATTGGAACATGTGCTTTAATGTGTTTTAATGTCATGTTTTCCTTTAATTGTATTCTACCGTAAGCCTGCTCTAGAAATAACACTATTAAAGTTTCCTTTCAAAACAAAGATCAATCAAAAAGACAACCAATTATTTCATTATCCTTAAGAAGCTCATAACATAATGAAAGGAATGTTAAAAATAAACTAAATGGGTGTACTTGATTGAAAGAATAGATCAGTCCTAGCGACTTTTTCTCAGAGAGTAAAAAATTATCCAGGATTAAGTTTTCACAGCTTTGAATATATTATGGATTCTCTGTTTCTGGCAATTAAATAGGGGAGGCTTTCTCCAATGATAAACTTAGAATGAAATTAGCAACAGTTGTATCTGAATAGAAGGAAACGGGCTGGATTAAAAGCCAAAACTGCAATTCTGCAGAGCAGGTGGGGTTAGATGATCTTTGGGTTGACTGAGTCCTCTCCAGCCTGGCCTGGAGGACACTCCACGTGTGAGATCTTGGCCTGCTGTGCTGGGGCTGCCACCCAATGTGGCACCGTTGTTGGTTTAACCAGTTTCTCAATCTATATAAGCTGTTCATCCTGCTTGAGGTGCCTGTGTTAGTATTAATTAAAGTAGACTCCCTTGTGTTTTGTGTTTGCTGAAGCAAACTCTCTGCCTGACCCTTTTCACCCTTTTTTTGCTGTTTCTTTCCCTCAGAGAGGCCTTGCTGTGGCAATTTCTTTCACATGTTGGAACTGTTGTTTTTCTAACACAAAATACTATACGTTTTCAAAAGCTTAGTATGGAAGATATATTTCTAAGTCACATTTCTTGCCAGAGGAGTAGTGAACACTAAAAATTGGCTGTAGACAGTGGTAGACTCGGGATTTGGTAGTTAACCAGTAAAAATATTAAAACAGGCAAAGTCTGTCATCACATAAGAGACAGCTTTCAACTTTACTAAATGTCTTTCTACTTACAAAGTTAATGGAAACCAGTCACAATGATAAAATCTGTGACTGTCTTAAATAGAAAGAATTCTTGGTTCTTTGTGGTAGAAAGACGACCGGAATTTAAATTCTTGGGCTTTCCCTCCTCATTTTTAATTCCTTTCATTTGATTAAAAGAAAGTTTTAAAAATGAGCAGTCCAATGCAGGAAGAAGGAGAAACATACATCTTAGGAAGATAAAAACCCAACCCTTAAAAAAAAGAATACCCAAAGCTTGCAATTATGAGAAATCCAACAGCCCCGAAGCATGCAGACCCAGAGCAGATAGAGAAGGTAAACAAAAACTTGGGCAAAGGAAGGCAAATGCAGGAATGTTACTGGAGGATGCCCGATAAAAATATGATGGGAGAAACCACCATGCAAACCACTTGCAGCTCAGGGAAAAGAATAGCAACCAGGCAGAGATGGGAGTTGCAGATAACAACGCGCGGAAACTTTCTGAGAGAAACTGGGGAGAAAAATGAGGATGATATTCACATCAAGAGGAATCTAAGAGATCCAGATGTGCTGAAAGGAAAGAAGTTGCGAGAACATGCAGTCAGAAAGCTGCAATAGCTCTGGAGAACCTCGCCAATTACTGAGCATTACGAAGGGAGGAAAAACACAGCAGGTCTTCTGATTCACCTCAAACATCCCTGCCTGAAGACTGAAGTTGGACAACAACGTAGTGCTGCTGTCGCAGCCTTACTACGGGTCAGCTCTGGGGGCAAACCTCACCTCTTGTGAGCACTCTGTGAGAAGGGCTGTCCTTTAAGTTGTTTTTGGGTCCCCTGCCCAGGCTCTGAGATGACTGCAACGGCCCAAACAATAAATAGCAGAGTATAATCTAAACCTCACAGCCTCAAAACTGAATGAACGGACTCTTCTTAGCCTCAAAAAGATAATATTGGCCATTGCAAGGAAGCCAAAACACAAAGTCAATTGGTATTTAGCCCAGATTTTTGTCTGCCCTCTGGAATACTCTTTCAGAGTGATGAAAGGGGAACTAATATTTTCAACCCTATGAATACTTCTATTGTAAAAATGGTCTGGTCTGGTCTGTGCTAGAATGAAGCCGTGACTCTCCGATGTTTTACACGAACAACCAGAGAAAGAGAAATACTCTCAGCACAGCACGTATTAGCACAGTTACCTCGACACCTGCCTTTTAAGACCTACTGTTAAGGCCAGCTCTCACCTATCTCAAGTGGATCACCCTAAGGTTTTCTTGTGGTAGAGGTCTATTCTTCATTTTGATAACAAGTTCCAGAGAAGTCTTCCCCAGTCACTATTAAAACCAACGTGGTCCCTTACCCTGACAAAAAAAGTTTTAATTTGGACCAACAGATACACAGACATTTCTCCAAATAAAAGGGTTTAACTGACTTTTTTTTCCCAGCAAACTCTACTTCCAAATACACATGCTCTTGTAGGGTCTGGTCCAAAGGTGTCAAAGTCAACTGGGTGGACTGTTTTAACAAAACTTTAGCCATCTATCAGCTGGATGTTTAATTGAAGTAAATCCTTTAGGTTGTTCTGGTCTATTAGAACAAGAGAGAGATAGCCATAGCTGCTGCCTCACCCATTCCAGGTGCCTGTGTCAGGGTGGCACGAGTCATTCACTGGAATTCCTCATAGTCTCATTCATTGGAGACTGTGTTTCTCCATGAACGAAAGGCACCTAGTTGGTTACCTACTAGTTAGCTACTAGTTAAGTAACTAGAGATTAATTCCGGTCTGTTTTGCCATGGACTCAGGGTCCTTCAAGTTCCATTTTAAAGAGCCTCTAATATGTCAAATTAAGACAGAAGAACTGAAAGCTACTGCAGCCATAACTGGTCCTGTTGCAGGAGCCTCAGCTTCATTTGGGAGCCCAAAACATCATCTGAAAGCCGTAGATACGAACCTGTCAAAAAGGCATTCACTAAACACGTAACTTGCCCTTGTCTCTCCTCTTCCTTGTGCTGTCCTCTACTGACAGACCTGTATCTCACCAATGTTAATGTTTAAATGTTAAAAAATGCCGGTTACCTGTGCAAAAACTTACAATCTCACTTTAAAAAGTATCTCAGCCAAGTGTAGGAGAGGCACACAGGCCTCTATGCTGCGACATAGCTCTTAAATTATTCCTCTTAAATGTTTAAACTTAGTAATTCCAGTCAATTTTGAGAAATATTGATAGTTTTTCTAGGTTTTAGTAGTAATGGACAGTACATAATTACTAAAAACGTAATATTTTTACACCTGGGCTCTTTTACTCCTGTGCAAAATTAAATGTCAGCAAAAGACTGATTCTAAAATGAAATTTTAAATAAATGTATTATTACACTGAGGAGGTAGTATGGTGATTTAATATGGTGACTAGTCACACCTGAATAACTAAAGAGTTTGTTTTTACAGGGAAGCGCTAAGTTTACTAAAGCGAAGGGAAAGTATTTTATTACAAATAGGTTATCTTAGTGCTTTCGCTCATTTCGGTGCAGAACTTCATGTGGAATCTGGGATTTGATAGAAGTGTAGCTGGGGAAAGAAAAGAAAAAAAAAAAAAAAAAAGCAGGGGGGAGAGGGGGAAGGAAAAACAAGTAAAAAGTAATCAAAGCAAGGTCCCTGAACATGAAATGCTGTGGAAGAGGTCCAGAGCAGCCAAGGTCCTTCCCCCCACAGCTGTGGGTCCAGGCTCTGCAGTGAGACCCCATGGGGTCCAGCGGGGGTCACTGGAGCGGTTGAGGCAGCAGCAGGGTCAGGGATGTCCCGTAGCTCTCTGGGGTGAGGTGTGAGACTCTCCAGGACCACAGCATCTCCCTCTCCACCGCTGTCAGGAGTCAAACCCCTGCTGCCAAAGGCTGCTCTCCACCCACTGTAATTTACAGGAGTGGAGAATTTATGATCCCTCATTTTTAACTCTGTTTAGCCAGTGTACACCAGGTGCTCAAGGGACACAAAAGAACGTTATATTTTTTCATATAGAAATATCTGGAAGGAACCTAATTCCCTGATAAAGCAAATTCATAAGATCTATTTCGTGATTCCACGGTTAACCAGAGTTCAGGGCTTTGCAGTGGAGGAGGTTGTTCTTATTCTGCCTGGGAAAGGGCCCGTTTTCCTTGTAGATCTTCTTAGAGCTAGAAGGCAGGTTTCTCCTCAGAACACGTCCACCATGTCCTCCTGGAGGAAGGAGAGAGGTGTGGTTCCACACAGCTGAACTGTTGTCGAGGGCCAGAGGATGCTTGCCTGCTTTTCTGACACCAGACCAGAATGTGTCACTAATTTTTTCCCTTTTTCTTTCTATTTCAGCCACACAAAAGCTGTGCAGGAGGTGTTTGAGAACCTCTGCCCAGTAACAGCAGAAAGATTGTGAATATCTTTCAGAGGAAAAGATCGTGCATTTCCTCTGCTGCCCGCTGCCCCCTCGGCTTCCCTTACCTGCATCACTCAAACAAGGATTCAAACCATTATGAGAAAAGTCATCCTCTTACAGAAAATTTTTCTGCTTTCTCCTGAAATGGCCTCTGTGTTATTTTTTGTAGCTTCCTTATTTTCCATCAGTGCAGTTTCCCTTCTTTGCCGATTTCTTGCATCAGTCTATTCATTAGATAGGAGGATGTAAAAGAGAATTAAAAAATAAAGCAGAAATAAGGGTCTGTTCCCAAAGCCCATGAAAACAATGGAAGTCAAAGAAACTGGCATTGACAAAACATTTTATTTTCCTCAGGAGAGTAAGAATGATCCTAGCCAAAGTTTTATAGAACAAAGACTCCAGTAATACATCCAACACAGCAAAACGTAAATTGACATCACATTTAGGTTCTTCCTTCCTTGCTAATAGTGACACTCACCTCAGATTATGTTTGATGAGTACAGTGACAGTTGTCATTATTGTATTAACTGCACACAGCATGGTCTTTAATCTTCCTATGGGATTTTAGGCTGACTACTGTACATATAGTTTCTGACTGCTGAAAGCTGAGTGTAACCCCTAAAAAAGATACAATCTCTTTTTTTTTTCTTTAGCTTTGGAAATTACAAACAGAAGAGCCTGTAGAGATGTAGGGACACACACAGAAGGAAATGATCTGGGAGAGGAGACTTTAATAAGCTAAATAGGTTCAGCCTAATGTACATTCATGTCTTCATTAATTTAGTGGATGATTTTCAGAAGAGTGAGCCTCTTTTCCTCTGGTGAAGGCAAAATGCAGCTAAACTCACCCCCTGCTGATTTGCTATGGGCAAAATCATCCAGAAATCACTTAATCTGAAAGCAAAAATCCTCTTAGGTATTTTCCCAAAGACTTCCTTGAATAGGCTAAGCGTAGGCAATCGTCTGTGGAAGATAACGGTTTAGCTGAAGATTTTCCTACAGCACAGCCCCTGCTTTGCTCCCCTTCCCTTCCCCTCAGCTGCAAAGGATGCTCTCCCTCCTCTAGCTCTGAGGAGGGAGCACTAGTGGTCTGTGCCCCAAGTAGCTTACAGCTGGAATTCAGATCATAATTGCATAAATCAAGTTAGAGGAAACCCCATGAGAGGCAGCCGTCACATGGGGTCACATAAATGAAGAAACAGCTCTTAAGAAGCGGGCACATCTCGGGATGTCGGTGCCAAAACCCCACTCAAGGAGCTGGCTGAATGGGGAGAACATCTCTGTTTCCACCACGTTGCTCATTCATCAACAGAGACCCAGCTTCTCCCACGGCACATGAAATAAACCCGGCAGGGAGTGAGTGAGAGCTCCAGCCTCACGCGTGCGCAGTGCGGGATGCGCTGGGACCACGGAAGGCAATTGGGAGTTGCATAAAGCTCACAGGTTTAAAAAAAATAAATCATATTACGGTATGGGAATAATCCACTTTGGCTGAGGAAAAATTACTGCAAAAGAACAGCGTGCTCAGGTGCTTTTATTTTTTTGGAAACTACTCAAGTTTTGGGAAGTAGCTGCCTCACCAGCATATTCGCCCGAGGGTAACTTGATTTTGTCCAGAGGTTGTGGTCAGGAAGCTTTCATTTGCAGGTGCTGTACCATAAGTCTGGAGGGAGTCCTCGAGATAGGGTGCTTCATTCTCCTTATTATAGTTTGAGCACAGAAAATAGACTAAGTCACATGAATTACCTTAAATAAATAAGGCCTCTTATCTCACTGGTGATCTAAGTGCTATAAACTCTATTGCTTAACACCATCCTAGATCTGACCTACTTTCTTTTGGGAAGCCTGGTATCAGAAATGGATTTCAACTTCCTAAGTACCAAATATTGCTCTTGCAATTAAACTTTTTTTTTTTCCTACTTTTCCCCCCCAAAGCTGTTTAAAAGATCCTCTGATTAAAAGGCGTTGCATTTCAGTATTGAGTACCCACGCAGCTTCTAACTGATACTATTATTTTACTTTGTGGTTTTAATAGTGTCCTTAACCTCTGCATTTGGAGGTTCACTTAACGCTTACAACTTTTTATTTGATTGCCGTGACCTTTTTTCTGATTTATTATTCACTGAATGTCACCAAAAATGGTTTATCTGTAGCACTTGCCTAGAGTGAGATAAAAATATGTTTCTGTGCAATGCATACCCCCATGCTGGTCTCTGCCACATGACAGGAAAGCAAAGATCCTTGGTGTGATCTGATACGGTAATCTGTGTGAGCTGATTTCTTTTTTGGTCTCGGTTGATCAGGTTAAACCATATTGAGAAAGATTTTTTACCCTTTAGTATCTTGTTTGCCTCTGGAAACTCTGCTTCTGTGGGCAGCAGTGTTGGTGCCATGGATTGATTAGTGAATTAGCATTAAGCTTCAGTAGTAAAAGATGAGACATTTTTTCTCCTCTCAGTCTTTAAGTGATGTTGCTGGTCCAAATCCATTAATGTTTTTGCTACCATCCTCCAGCAATGTGGGAAAACAAAAGACAAAGACTATTCATGTCAACAAGAAATCTGGGAAGAAAAAAAACACCAGGCTTTCAAAATCAAAGAAATGTCTCTGTCCTTACACAGTATAAAGCAGGAGCAGAAAATGAAACATATTTATGATTCCCCAGCAATAAAGATGCCTGTAGTCTGAAAAACAATATCAATATACACAGATAATCAACATGTCAGTTAACTGTGCATGTTTCAGTTGAAAAACAAACAGCTTTGAGAACTCACTGAAAAAAACCTCCCAATTTGAGGCATTAAGAGCATGTGTTCACACTGCCACATGATGGATGCATAATGATTTCCTCCAGACAGCAAACCTTAAAATATCTTAGACCTTATTGTGTTATTGGTGTTTATAGATCCTACTGCAGTCAAGCCTCAGAGCCCCAGGGCCCCAGTTGTGCTGTGGATGGCACAAAGAGAGCAAAATGATGGACCCTGTGCCCCAGATACTGCAGTCTAAATGAAACCTCCTCTGTCACCTGCTCTTCCCTCCAGCCCAGGGTTTGTGCTTTCTCCACCCTAAATCTTCAGTGCCTACTCTCTCTGAGGTAGGAGTGATGCGTGGCTAGCAGGGCTGGATGACACTGAGGCTTTGAAGGATTGTTGAATAAACAACAATGCACTGAGTAGAGCTTTATATCTGCCTCTTCTTTTTTTCTTTTTTTTTTTTTTTAATCCTTTTTGAGACCGGACTCCAATGGCTTTTGGAATATTTACACTGAGATTGTTTTTTTGGAACCCATAGAAATACAAGCCATAATAACCAACAAATTTTGTTTTGTGTGCTGTTGTGTAATTCCATTGTAATTCTCTGGAATTCTATTGAAATTCTTCTCAGAGATGCCTCTGTCCTTTGCTGGATCTGGCCAAGGAATTGAATGTGGGCTAGTGAGGAGCATTAATACGATGGTGGAACATGTCCATCCACACTATTGTTATTCCAGGCAGCCAGCTTCTTTTTCAATGCCTTTCTTAAAAGCTGTGGCACTGAATGAACCAGCACTAGAGTCAAGAAGGGCCAATACATTTTCTGTTATCTGACTTGCGAAAACATTTTCTCATATTTCTTTCTGCCATTGTTTATTTTTAAGGAAATAAAGGTCGAGGCAAGTAGCAATTCTACTACTATGGATCAGTTAGGCTTTAAACTTACCCAGTCAATTCTAAAAACAATTTCCATTTCCCAGGCAGATCCACCTGAAAACTAGTTGGTGTCAGCTGTCTTTTAGCACACTCAACTTTGGATCAAAGTTGTCTCCTCCCTGCTTTGCAGAGGGTGGTTAGAAATCTCCACCATCCATGGCCTTCACCGAGTCCCTTCACTTTTACCGTTGCTCCTTCTCTCCTTCCATCCCCTCACAGCCTGTATTGTCACCTGTAGCTTCTTGCTAGATGAGCCCTGCAAGGAAAGCTTCTTCCAGCAAACATCTCTTTGAGAGTACAACTAGTGATCTGTAATAAGGGTACATCTCCTTCCCTGGACAAGCCTGGATGGCATCGTAGTGCCGTTGCTGCTCAACTAACACTGGCACAACTCCACCTGCCTCCACGAAGACTCCCCTGGTTCCTGGAGCTCCTGGTGATGAGGAGGAGGCTGAACCTCACTCGGCAGTGGAGGTGTTCGCCCTGCTTTCATCTAGCTCCTCCAGCCAGTTTAACTCAAGATCTCTCCGTTGCTCCCTGAGCAGGGCTGGGAACCCCATTACCAGGGCTGGGAACCCCATTACCAGGGCTGGGAACCCCACCATCACCTCTCTCCTCTCAGCGTGGCTCAGGCAGTCTGGCACTGTGATGAGGTACAGTCCTTTTAAAATGTGACCTAGGCATGTCCTTAACCAAATACCTGAAAAATCAAGGCTCAAGAGAACCGTCCTTCTAACTTTAACCTGAGACTGGTGCTTGCATTTGTTACTGACTGTGACTTGGGTCCCAGGTTGGTCCCCTTGGAGGATCTCTTGCACAAAGCCCCAGCCCCGCTGCTGGCCCGTCCAGCCCCACATCCCGAGCTCTCCCCTGCCTGATTCACGTGGCAAACTTCAGCCTGAGTACCGCTGCCCCGATTTTCTCTGCCCACTCTTTTACTGAAACTGCCTGTGAGTTGCTCAAACCCACAGAAGTCTGCTTCGTTTCTTCACCCAACCCCGTTCATGATCAATTGTTTCAGCCGCTTTGAGATTTCTGCAGAGCCTGTGCCAGTTTTATTTCCAAGAACGCAACATCACCAACATTTTTCAATTATTCAGATAGGTTTTTAGCTTGTCATCGTCTCCATCTCGCTGGAAGGAATTACGCACGCCTGCCCTACCTCTGATCTCGCTGACACTAATGTGATGACATTGACTTTGCAGAGGTTACTTCCAACGTCGGCAGGAAGGAGAGAGCAGGATCCGTCCTTCGCGTGCCGCCTCTCCTGCCGTGTGGAGCAACGCTGAGCTTCTCAGTGCATCTGGTTTCAAAATAAACCCTCTACAACAGACAAATATGTTAAACCTTTGAAAGCCTCATTTCCAGGTTTCAACAACATTCTCTTCAGAAACGAGCACTTAATGGAGTTCATTTAAGGTTGTTTAAGCCACAACTTGCTGTCAGCACTATTTACCACTTCAGTGGCTCGGCTAGAGCCTCAGCTGTTGTAAGCCAGTTCAGTGCTAATAACAGAGTCCTCCTGATTTACATCAGCTGAAAATCTGACCGAGCTTCTGCCAGGCTGACAGCCTTCCTCTGCTGGGTTCCAGTAGCTGTTTATACACTCACTCGGTGCAGACAGTAGTAAAAGCAGTTTTTCTTCTGACACTCCTGTCTGTGCCCTATTTTTAATGTAAGACCAAACAAGCGTGGCAGATGTTCCAGCGTGGTGTCCTCTGTTGACTGGGCACCTCAGCTGGGCAGATGTCAGGATTCACTTTGATGGCCCCAGAATGCTGCTGGGTCGGTTCATCAGTGGCCCCTTGTGCTCCTCTTTCAGGGACTGCAGTCAGGGTATTTTCTCCCCAGTCCTGGTTTCTCCTTTGGGAACTAATGGAAGCAGATCTCTTCATTGCACTGCAGTCCCCTGCTCCTTCTGCACCCCTTGGCTTTGCTCATCTTTCCTAACCGGGCAGAGAGGATGGACCTTCCTTTTTCCAACTGTTACTTTTTAATTCCTTCTGCTTTTTTTCCAGGCAGAACAGCTCAGGTCCTTTACAGCCACTGGGCTTTTCACTTGTTGCCACTCTAAGTTCTATTCCTGCTCCTTTTTGACTCCTCTAAACTCAACTCCCGAGGACCCAAATTAACTTGGGGCTACTGGTGGATGTAAAGTGGGACATGAGCCACCAATATGCGCTCACAGCCCAGAAAACCAACTGTATTGTGGGCTGCATCAAAACAAGCGTGGCCAGCAGGTCCTCGATCTCCACCCTGGTGAGACCCCACCTGGAGTACTGTTTGTGTCCAGCTCTGGAGCCCTCAGCACAGGAAAGACATGGACCTGTTGGAGCAGGTCCAGAGGAGGCCATGAAGATGATTAGAGGCTGGAGCACCCCTCACATGAGGACAGGCTGAGAGAATTTGGGTTGTTCAGCCTGGAGAAGAGAAGGCTCCGGGAAGACCTTATTGTGGCCTTTCAATACTTAAAGAGGACTTATAAGAAAGATCAGAACAAACTTTTTAGCGGTGCCTGTAGAGATAGGACAAAGGGTAATAGTTTTAAACTAAAAGAGAGTAGATTTAGGCTAGATACAAGGAAGAAATATTTTACGCTGAGGGTGGTGAAGCCCTGGCACAGGTTGCCCAGAGAGGTGGCAGATGTCCCATCCCTGGAAACATTCCAGGTTGGACAGGGCTCTGAGCGACCTGATCTAGTTGGAGATGTCCCTGCTCATGGCAGGGAGGTTGGACTAGATGGCCCTTAAACATTCCTACCAACCCAAACTATTCTATGAAATCTTCCCAAAGCCACGGTGCTGACCCATTTCTAGTTATGCAGATTAAAATTATAAACATTTTTTACTTTAAGCCATTTATTGTTTTTGAAGGTTCTGCACTGATTAATGCTGGACCTGGACCCCGTGGAAAACATACAGTCAACTTACACAGCCAAAGCCCCACAAAATGGCAGCCATCTGCTTCATGGTAAACTGGCAACACAACAATAACTTTCAGTAAGCTGAGAAGTGGATGGTTTTAGTGAATAAAACCACTACGCCTTCTGTCTTTTATTTCGATAGTAAATTTAATTTTATTATCTTTCCCCCAATTTGCCACAGAATTTTGCTGAAAGCCATCATTACTGAATTGCGACATGGGAGGCTTTGACCCTCTGAGTTATTAGGTTGATAAAATTGCAGTTTTCACCTCCTGCAGAAGCCCAGATTTTTTAACAGTGGGGAACGACCGCCTGCAGTGAGATCCAGACATCCCATTTTGAAAGCTGCCAAGGGATTGCTAACTTCCATAGCCCATCCCCATTATTTACTAGGTGGAGAATGGTGGCTTCACCCAATGGGTCATGCTGAGGGACTGGGCTGGAGCAGAGGGCACTGGGAGCTCAGGGACATGACACCAGTGGCCCTAGGGACACGTTAGGAGCTGTAGTTTTGGAGAGAGAGCTAATAACTCGCCTGGGAGTTAACCCAGCTCTTGGGGTGGAGCAACCAGGATGCAAAGGGATGTGGGGATCTCTTAATCCACCACCTGGCCCCAAAGCAAAATGGTGAGAGGCAATTTTGGGGATCACTGAAATCTTTTAAAGAGAGAAGAGTCAAGTCCCCAAACGCATGGGATTAGCTTAATAATAAAAGCATCATATTGCGGCTTAATTTTCCTTCTGAACTCGAAAGCTTAGAGTTATTTGTACTAACATTTAAAGATACTTTTCTCAAAAAAATTGTTTTAAAAACAAAATTATGAGACTTTCTCCTAATCACATGCTTTCAGCAGCTGAAGCATTAAAGGAAAGTGTTATATATGGCATGAAAAAATCGTGGGAGCTGACAACAAGAAATCTTACTTAAGAGAGAGCTGCTCCTACCAGAACATTGGTGATTTCTGAATTTAATCTTAATGTACAGATCTCACATTTTTGTGTCTTTATGAGCTGATTTTAAAGGGCATATCAGGATATTGTGCTCCAGCCCTGTATGTTAATAGTTTCCTGCCTCCCTCCAGGAAAAATGGAATATTTCTTCTCTGAGCTTTTCACACACTCTTCTGCCAAGTCATAGCAGAAAGGAAAAGCTGTGTACAATATTTTATTAGGCCAAATGTCAATTTGTTTTTCTGAAATCTTTTACCAATCTTCCTGGCATTTAATATTCAAACGGGGGCGGGGGGGGGAAAGGCAGAAAAACAATAAGTCTTTCATTTCACGAAGCAGTGCCTGAGACATCCAACAGGCCATGATACATAGAGCCACATTTCTTTCATACGTAGGAAAGGGGGCAGTTAAACACATGAGAGAAGGTGGATAGCATCTGGGTAAAAAGGAAAGGGGTGGAATTGCTCTGTATTTGTGAGCCTTTTAAATCAGTTTTCATTAATCTCTGCTGAGCCTGGCTAAAGACAGTGTACCTCCCATTTTGCCAGACCTTGATCTTGCCCACAAAAGATATTTTTTTTTGACACGTAAAAAAAAATATTTCTGTTTCCACTCCACCCGGAAAAAGTCCCACATTTCCAGCTCATTTCACTGTTGATTCACTACAACACAGCACTGATGTAAGCTGAAGTTTTTGCCTATCAGCATTTTTTTGGTATTTAATATATGAAACTCCTGGTCAGCCAGGAAAGCTCAGCTGGATCCAGTATAGCACGTAAGTAGAACCCCAAGAGTTTCCAAGCTTAGTTTCCATCCAGTGCAGGGACCAGAGCTTAATCACTGAGAGATGCTCTTGAATCCCAGCCTCCCACACCAGCTCTCCTGGCCATGTCCAAACTGTACCCTGGCCATACCCTTGTATTAAATCCGGACATCCCAAACACATGCCTCAGCCCCTCATACATTTTTGCTGGGTCCCAGTGAACCCCAGTTCACACAGAGTAGGGGCAGAGCCTGAGAAGACCCTTGCCTGGGTGGTTGGAGGTGCAGAGCTGCTCCCTGTGTGCCCTTGTGCCTCTGGGACCCAGCCTTCAGCTCCAAGGAAAACACTTTCTGTCTGCCCAGGGAGTCCCTTCCATAAAAGAAAGATAGAACTGGTTTTGCTTTTCTGCTTCCTGGGGGTTGTGAAGACACTCGAATAAGCCACCCTCCTAAGCATTTGAAACAAAACCTCGTTTTTAATCCAGAATTAGCTTTTGACAGGGACAGCTCTGCAGCCACTATTACCTGCCGGCAAGATTTTTGTGACATTAAGAGTACATCTAGCAAGGCTCAGGGGTATCAACTGCACATTTAAATGACTTCTGTTGGTTGGAACTCTTTTGTATTCTGTCCCATCATTTTCAAGCACAAAAAAAGGAGCCTGGATTTTACTTAAGAGGTCTTTACTCTAGTGTTTTGGTGTTGTAGCAGCCTCTGAGATCACTTTGGTCCCCTGGGTATTACAAAGGGATTCAGTTTGGGACCTTAGCCCATGTCAAGGATGTGTCTGGGAAACAGAATTAAACCTGTTTCACCTTGAGCATGACACAGGTGATTTGCATTAATGCCATGCCCAAAATAGTGGATTCTCCCCCAAGCCCCATTGGTAATGAGCTATTGGCACCAGCTGGTCTGCAAACGTGCTCCCTTCACCTCCCAAACCCAACTGCTGTCTATCTGTTGGGCTGTGAATTGCTGCTGCTGAAGCAGAAGTTACTTACTCTGCCCTGGGAAAATGGGACCTGCTGCTTTGCCTCTTGCTATTTATTTCCCCGGCAATCGAGAGGACACTGAGGTATGTCAGGAATAGCACAATAACATAGGATATCTATTAGTATATCTATTCGCATGCCTGCATGTTATTCCTCCTGCTGCATAGGAGCATTTTCTCCATTGAGTCCCAGCCAAATGTCTACAGGACTCTTGCACTGAAATTCCAAAGAAACCTGCCTTTGTGGATCATCTTAATTTTTTTGCAGGGCTCTACAGGCTATATCTCCTCAGAGGGAAGCAAGAGGTACTTGAAAGTAAGAGGTTCATCCAAGGGTACAGAGTGAGCCAGTAGCAGAGCCTACATGCTGGCTTGAAAGCTCCTTCAACATATTTATTATTTTCATAATGTCATATGTTAACAATTATTTAGGAAGAAGTTTGTGACTGTTAATGTTCATCCTATTAATACAAGAATAATCATTCCATCAAGTAATGCAGTTGGCTTGATAATGTTAAGAGATTCCTGAGATCGAATGTCAGCATCTACAAATCTATAAAACCCCTAAGATTACCTACACTCATGTGCCAGGGCTGCTGTATGGTGTTATCATGGCACTGCAGCAGTCCTTATTCTGCCATAACAGCTATTTCTTCATCTCTTCTTCATCACTCCCCCTTCCTGCTGCCCATCTAAAAGTGACAATCGACGCGAGGTCCCTGGACACCTTCTGTAAATCACCCTGAACCTGGAGGGCAGGCAGAGGCAGACACCCCCCGTGCAAGTGCTGACCTGGAGGCATTTCCCTTGGTAGCACAGAGGACATTTCACCAGCCTGCCAGGAGGATCCACTGACCAAACCTCGTCAGAGAAGGGAGTTTTTCAGAGTGCTAGAAGGAATATACATATCAATGACATCCCAAGCAAGAATTCACAGCTTTTTCTTTGAGGTGTCACAAAAACGTGTCCATAGGGTGAGGTGCTCCTTTGCCTCGTGAAAAGATTTCACTTAAAAGTACAACTTTCAAGAAAGAGCTTTCTGCCCAACTCAGGTCTTTTCCATCTGGTGTGGTCTGTGCAGGATCCATTGATATTTTAACCTTCTTGGCTATTAGCCCATTAAAGTGATCTGGCTAGAATAAAAGAAAACGGTGAGATTACATTTTCCCCTTCTGGCATCCTCACACTCTTCTATTCTTTAGTAGTAATCCTGTTTACAGCAGAAAAGTTCCTAAGGAGCTACTGTATGTTAGACATAGCCAAAAGATTAGCCATAGGCAAAAAATGGCTTTGAAATAGATTTCAGCAGGAATTTATTTTTTATTGAACCTCTCAAAAATACCTGCTTTACTTGGGTTTTTTGGGGAAAAAGATCACTTTTGGGAAAAAATTAATTTCAGCTAAAATACATTTTGTTTTCTGCTAAAAAGAAGTCTGGATTTGGAAAAAATATATATATACTTTTAATGGAATGACAGTGAGCTCTCCTGTACATGGATAAGTAATAAGAGGATGGTGCATGCCCCAGACAGTGTGCAATCGAGGGGATCTTTAGGCATTTTTAAAGCTTTAGCTACCACAGAAGTCGGCGTTGATTCAAGTTCCCTTTTATCTTTTCTTTTTTCTATGCCTTCAGCCCCCAGCTAAAGGATTATCGCATCTGATTCAGGGTGGAGGAAGGAAAGGTAGAGCTCACTGGGTTTTGGCAGTGGCCTCCATCGTCGCCCCGAGAAGAGCTTTTCTGGAATGTCACGTTCCTGCAGGAGGTTGAGAGCAACCAGGCAGGAGGTGGGGTCGAGTCCCTGCCTTCTCCTCCAGACTTCAAGGCTTGTGGTCCTCATTCTGCTTCCACAGAGACGCAGACTTTTGGTCTGCGTTCAGCACGTGGACCTCTCCAAGATCAGGGAATATGAGAATCCTGTGTTTTGGTTGGGTATCCCCCTGTTTAAAACCTACTGTCATTGCCTTTGGTAAATTGTGATCAATGCATATTTTATAAAAACCACAGGGAATCGTACAGCCATCCAGTACTTTCACCAGAGGCTCTCAAAGTACTTCACGAATAAATAAAAAAGTTTTACAATAACTTCATATTCCAGGTTTTCTAGATAGTAGGTAAGCTGACGTCCAAATGGCTTTCCCACAGTCACACAACAAAACTGCACCAGCTTATGAACAGAAAACCTTAGAAAACCTGATTCCAGATCTAGTTTTATCCCTCAAACAAGATTTGTTATTGCTGCACTTCTTATCCATCCAAGGTTCCCATCACCGCTAGCTGGAGACGGACGCCATCATTTATGCCACTGCACTTTTCTTTTTGCCTCCAAACTTCTCCCCTTTTTTAACGTGGATAAATAAAATTCATAAACTTGGGTGATCAGAAGAGAAGCTGCGTGTGGGGGTGACGAGGGGTGACAGGTTCCAGCACTGACTGCAAACACCAACTCAGCATTAGCTGCTCTGGAGCTGGTGCATCACCTTTGAGAGCTCCCTCAGAGGTCACCTGCAGGCACACACCTCCTTCCTATGCAATAAATATACACAGGTATGTATATATTTAGTTATTTTTGTCACTAACTGCCACAGGCTCTTTGCCGAGTGACGGCTCCTGCTGGGCTGATGGTAAAGCTGAGAAGAAGAGAGGCAGGAATGGTGGAAAGCAACAGGCTGTGTCTGGAAAAAACGGAGATAAATCCAGTCCTGGCCAAAGCAGATTTAATTTGGAGCGAGAGGAGCAAAGCTGAGCCCTTTCACAGCAAAGTCATTTTGTTGTTGTTGTTGGTGGTGGTGTGGTGTCCTGAATTCCTGCCCTGCTGTGGCAGAATAAGGTCTGAGGCCAAATGCTTATTAATAATGCTTATTAATTAGTAATAACAATAGCGCTAGTGGAAAAATTCAGGTCTCATACTCACCATTCGCTGCCAAGCTCGTCACTTCCCAAACTCCCTTCTAAAATTAGAAACAAACAGGCCCCTTCTAAAGGCAATAAACAGCATTTTAATTGGACTAAAACCTATAAATCTGTCAGCAACCAGTTACTCTGGCTCCCTGGTGAGATCAGCAGCTTTGAGTGCCCTTCTGGGTCTTTCCCAGAGGGTAATGATGCCATCTGATGTCATCACAACAAAGGTGTGATCAAACGAGGCCGCACGGTGTGGTGGCTCCAGCACAGGGCTGGCTGGGACCAGTGAGCCCAACTGGGCGTGCTGGAGGGAGGGTGGTCCTCCCCCCTGGCGTGGACATCAGCAGCAGGGCAGGAGGGAGAGACCTGTGCTGCAGACCTCTGATTGTGTGTGGCCCATGACTACCTCAAGAGTTAATGGAGTTAAAGCACCAGACACCTCTGGAATCAGGGCCACGTGAAATGCATATTACAGTGCATTTTCCTCAGCTAAATCAGCACATATTCATCTCTATTCTTTTATGGGATGGAAGGCTTCTAAAGCGAATCCCACTTGGCTCAAAAAGATGCCAAGTATCAGCATCATGAAATCAGGGCAGGACATGCTGGGAAGGACCTTCTAGAGGAGGCTCCCCTACCCTGTCAATCCATGAGAGACTCATTTTTCTTTCCTATTTCAGGAATGGGTGGGGACAGAAGCTGGACAAGCTCTGGAGCTTCTCCAGACCCCACCATGGTGCTGGGCTTTCCAGGACAGCCCAACTGCTGCTTTCCTGGGAAAGGGGCTGTTCCAGAGGTGGAAGAGCTCCTCGTGGGCTGCAAGAGCTCAGGCGGGTGAGAGACATGGGGGCTGTCAGGGCAAGTGGTGGGGAGAAGAGTGGCCAGGCCATCTCCATGCCTGGATCTCAGGAAGTGTGGGTGGGTGTCTGTGTGAGGATGAACTGTTCAGCTTTTAAAACGCCAACCTGAACAGAGGAGGGGACAACCCCTTTCTGCTAGAGCAAAACTGGGAAAAACCATCCTACAATCTCCAGAGCACTAGGAACAGTCAGCAGTAGCTACAGATCCCTGCCACTGTTTACACTTCACTCACTTTTTATGGCTTTAATTTTCACTCTCGAAAGAAAAAAATGTGTTTCACTACACGAAAGTGAGTATTTTACTCTAAACTATCTTGGTCTGAGGCTCTCTCTCGCACAGTGCAGGAGGAGACAGCTCTTTTTTGTGCTTCCTGGCAGCCATGTGGCATCACTTGTCCTGACCCCGGGATGAGCCTGAGCTGGGACCATGTAACCTCCACCAGGTCGTGGCCATTTGCACCACTGGGAAGCTAATCCCTAACTGCAGATGTGCTCGGTGCCTGCCTCGAAAGAAAAATAGTAAGTTTCAGCAACATGCCTGTGAAAACAGCTGATGTTAAAATACCCTGTATTTATAAACAAAAGAGAGGTTTAGGTTTCCTGTCCTAGAAAAACACACTGGAAGGTTTCACCACCATTTTCATACACTTTAATTAGAAAGGAAAAGGGGAATGTCAAAGAGCAATTATACAAAATATATACTGTGCTGATTAGGGATTTCTTTTCTGTAGCGTGGAGAAGGCAGCTTGAAGTTCACATTAAATCTCTCTCCCCCTCTAATGAGATATGCCTTATCCAACCCAGAAAGATACAATTAAATCAGGAAAGAATGCAGCCACTTTCTCAGGGGAAAGGGAAAAGAAAAAGAGGGGAGGAAGGAAGAGTTCATGTTCAAAGGTGAAGTATGAAGGGCTGATCCTGCAGATCCTGAGCATGAACCTGACTCCAAAGAAATGTCCTGACCAACTCTAGAGCTTTAAACAAGCCCACAGCCTAATAAGGCCCAATTCTGGCCCCAAGCACTTGTGGGATCCAGCCTGAAATAAGCTCTCCTTCCTCCCTGGAAGGGCTGAACCTGTTTGCCTCCACTAGCCCAGGCGATGGTCATTTTGGGACCAGGAAATCGAAGGATAAGGAGCCACGGAGGGGGAGGTGGGTCAGGCTGGGAGGGCTTAAGAGCACCCCCAAAGGCCACCACCACTTGGGGCTGTGCTCTTTGGGCACTACAGAGCTGGGGGGAGCCCTAGCTGACCAGCCAGCCCCAGCTGGACCTTGACCACCCCGCTGCCCCACGGGGATGGATGTGTTTGGGGGATGGATGTGTGTTTGGGGGATGGATGTG
>JAHREE010000099.1:134805-146662 GCA_033628505.1 Tringa tobata
TTTTTTTTTTTTTTTTTCCCCTGACATTTGTTATTATTTCCGTTTGAAGAGGCAGAGCATCCCCCCATCTTCCAGAGGGTCCCGCCGAGGCCGGCCCGGAGCGTGCGCTCTTCCAAATCCTTCCTCAACGTATAGCGGGGTCACGGGGAAGGGGAGGGAAAAAATAAAAAAATAAAAAATAAAAAAGAAAAGAAACCAAACCAAAACCCAACCCAGGAACATAAATTGGACACAGAAGGGCAGATGCAGACTGAACAGGAAGCGCTGGCCCGAGGCGAAATGAAACAGCTGTTGCCATTGTTCTGCCTCCGCGAACTCCGCACGGCTCGGGCTGCGGGAGCAGATGTTTGCAATTACCGCACATGAAAAGAAGGGCACAGGATTAGGCAAGTGACGAAAAAGCTAAGGGGACCGCTAGATTTATCACTGGCCGAGTCAGGCAGCCCCTCTCCGGAGGGCGCCGGCAGAGCCAGCGCTGCCCCCCTGTCCCTGCCCCGGGACCCGCCGGCTGAAGCCCTGCCCGCCCCCGCACCGCCGCCCCCGCACACCCCCGGGAAGGGCCGGGGCCGCTCTCGGAGTGCTTTTTCCCGGGCGGTGTTATTGCGGAGGGACGGGAGGGGAGGCAGCGGCAGGGATGTGTCCCGGGATCCCGCCGGGAGCCCAGCACCGCCGCCCGGGATCCGCTCGGAGCCGCAGGAGACCTTGGCTTCTCCTCGGTGCTGGCGGCTTCGTCCCCTCCCCGGGGATCCCACCGGCACCGGGGGGAGCCGGGCTAAGCCCACGGACAAATTTCATCTCTTCCTCTCTTTGTACGAGCAGGGAAATAAAAAAAAAATAAATAAATATATATATATAAGCAAAGGGGACACAAGCTGAAACTTCTTTGGCTCTTCCATATAATCAGAGTTGTAAAATAAAAAATAAAATAAAATAAAAAACTCTCACAGCTTTCTTTTTGCAAGGAGTGATGAGTATAAGAAAGGTTAGTCAGAAGGTAAAGCATGTGTTTGCCATCTTAGCTCCTGATATGGGAACCATATGCTTAAATACACCACCAAACATACTCAATATAACACTCTTTTTTATTAAAGGTGCTTTTATAAAAGCTATCCACCTTCCATCCACTGGTGACTCCCAAAGAGGTCACATATTCCTCATTGCAACTATCAATACATATTTGGGGCAAATTAAACTCCAAATAGACTGTTTCTGATTATTATTGCAAAGGGAGCAAGAGGCCATCTTATTTTCCCTCACTGATAAATTAAAAGAACTGTAATGGGTGATTTCTGCAACCTGTAAAAGGGCAGTACCATCTGTG
The DNA here is from genome assembly GCA_033628505.1 of Tringa tobata. Classification (NCBI taxonomy): domain Eukaryota; kingdom Metazoa; phylum Chordata; class Aves; order Charadriiformes; family Scolopacidae; genus Tringa; species Tringa tobata. The sequence continues at coordinate 136,127 of JAHREE010000099.1, forward strand.
ACTCATTTAGTGTCGCTTTAAAGAAAATTTATTCGATTAATTCAGGCAAAGAATATAGATTTTTTTTTTTTAACTCTACTGCTAAAGAGAAAGAAGCAGCAGAAGAAGAAAACCCTGACCCAGAATAAATATTTGGGGCATGAAAAATGCCTAAATTGTTATTGGAAGGGAAGAGGTGGCTGCCTTGCTCTTGAGATAGCTGGTTTTTCCCTTGTGAACTAGAAGACCTCAGTCTGAGATGGCTCTGACAGGGCCCGTGTCATGGAAGGAAGAATAGGCCAGAAGCAAAATATGAGAAAATGCAGAAGTGAGGGTTAGGCAGCTCCGTTGCTTCTCTCTTTTGGAGTTAAAAGGAGCCAACCAGCCATCCCACTGGATGACACTGGTGAAGATGCACACAAGGTTATTTCCTTCAAGTTATGCAGCCAGGAACGTCACCCTCTTTGTCAAATGGGCTGCTAGTTAATGCAGCACCTGAAAACACGGGTGAAGAAGGGTAGGGGGAAAGAAGAGGGAGAAAGGAGGGAGATTTTTCACCCTGTAAACCAGAGGTGACGGTACCAACCGCAACGTTACCACCTTTGTCTGGCCTGACGGGCAGGAAGTGGAGAAAAGATCAAAAGCAAGTGGAAATCAAAAGGATTAAGATACTGAAATTCTTCTGTTTTGCCACAGGCTGTCACCCTAGCTCCACGTATCGCTCAGCCAGACGGGCACGCTCCCTGCAGAGCAGAGAGAAGTAGCTCTAGGAGTCCTCAGGTTTGCTCCTCCTGAAATGCCATTGGCCTGCAGGTTGCCCACAGCCTCAACGCCCCTGCTCACGATTTGGGGAATAATATTAAAGAGTAACGATACTAAATACTAATAGATGAATCTTTATGAGCCGCGCCAAATTCTGCGGGGCCTGGGCTTGGTGCGAGTGGTCTGCCTCAGATGTGGAGGATCTAATGGCATCTTTACTGTTGCAGGGTTTGCACGTGGCAGACGGAGATGTCGTTTGCACTTTGACACAGGCTAAGTTACTTAAAACTGTTGATATAACCAGAGGCTCGCCTTGGGCCAGCCTGGGCCCTGGCCAAAACTTGTTTAAATCAAAGGGTGAATTTGCCTTAACGTCTCTGGACTGCTTTTCGCTCACCCCGGGAGGAGGCAGGAGACAGGCAGTGTTCCAGCTCGCTCGGCTGAAGCACCGGGGCTGATCTACTGAAATCATGAAGGATATTTTTGTTGACTTCAGTGAGCTGTACAGCAGGACCTTGACAAGCCTGGTGCTCTGCTCAGTTATCTGTACTTCGTGACCCCGCACCGTTCCTTGTTCCTCTCTTCTGGGCTAAGCTGAAGTCACCCATTTTGTTTTACAGAAGCTGGAGCCCAAGATCTCTGCTCAGTTCTCAAACCCACAGAGAAGGCTGTTAAAGTGCTTAACCCCTCTGCAATCAATGGACATTATACACCTCCAAGGATCTGGGCCAAATAGATTTAGATACCTCTGAGGAGCTGGATTTTCCTTACAAGTTGGGACCCATCCAATTGCATTTATTCACCACTAACATCAACCCTGGGACAATCCCCATGGGAAGTTCTCCATCACCCATATCTAGCATGTGCCACCTCTTCCTCTGCTGAACAGTTCGTGACTGGGTGGGACTGGATCCCTAAAGATACTCGAGTGGCTCACTCAATTTTGAAGATCTTGGACAAAACCACCCTTTCCACATGAAAAGAGGATGAAGAAAGGGCCAGTTTCACAACTTTCTGTGCAAAACATAGATGGACCTTCAAGCTGTAAGTGAGAAAAGTGGAAAACGTGTGATTTTTTTCAGGGCATTTTGGGAACAAAGCAGTAAGGATTTCTAAAATGCAATAATGAAATGTTTGGTCTTCTGAGAAAAGGGCAGAAACCTAAGAAATATTTGTCAGGTTAGTTTATTGCTGAAGATCTATTTTATTAAAATGCTGCTTGTCAAAGACACTGTTTTTCCTGGTTAATAGTAGTTTAATTTGTGTTTCGTTTACTAACAGATCTCCAGCCTTGCTGTAATTTATTCAAAGAGAGATTTGATGATTTCATCATGCCCTTCAGTTGCTTTTGCCACAGAGGAACTTCAGTGTCAGGCCTGAAGCTGCTCAAATTATTCAGCTACGTTTTTCATACACAGATTGTTCAGGTTTGTTTTGTTTTTTTCACTGGCTCATTGCTCTGAACTGGTCTGGTTTTGTCAAGTGGAAGTTGTTTTGTCAAGGGGAAAGGGAACTGGGCTTATTAACTGGTTGTGCTTCTCTAAACCCGATATTAAAAAAGTGCCATAGAAAACAATACTTTTCCTAGTTCTCAGCTAATTAGGCTTTTCCAAATAGCACTGGAGCTACAAAAATATATATATATATATTTATGGTAAATTACTTTCATTTGGGAACTATGTATTGTTAAGTATGTACATGGTACCAGTACAGGCTCCTGACCTGTAAGACAACTATGATGTGTATTTCTTTGTGCCATTGCATCACACCACACACAGGGAAACCTCTTGCCTAATTTTTGCCCAGTGCAACTGCCTATCCAGTGGGAGATGATTGATGTCCGAATTTTCAAGGGATGTGGTGGCTTGGAGAATTAAATATTAGTTTTTCCTTCCTCTTCACCCTTCTCCCCTTCTTCTATTTGCTTTATTTTGCTTTCTATGTGAGCCTTTAGTCAAATATCCCACATACACACTCATCCCTTGGACAGCTTTAAGCACAATGCATGGGCATGTCTGGGCACTGCGTTAATATATCTTCTTGTTGTCTCCCTGTAGATTATCCTCTGTAACTGTAATTCATAACTCCAGCCCTTTGTGTACATGCTTCCATTCTGAAAATGTAATATCACTGCTAATTAAACAGCCTTTTAAGAAGTTGGCTGATAGCTCCTCGCAGCATCTAGGAATTAACCTCACCTGGGAGCAAGCTGCTGGTTGAGGCTCAAGTGAAGCTTAGATAAAGGCGGGGAAAGGAAAAGACATCAAAGAACTAGTCACCACCAAAACCTCATCCTCCACAAATTCTAGGTGTGGAAATATTTTGCAGCCATAGGGATCCTCCCTCAGCTGGATTTCCAAATAACTATAATCATCAGAATTCCCTCTTTCACCTCCCCCTGGCCTGATTATCTCATCTTTCTCATTTGAACTTGCTTGTTATGAGCAATACATTCATGTCCTCTGCGCCTTATTACCTTGATGCCAAAAAGGCTTAATTTGCTTCAGATGGTGCTAATTTAGCGATGCAGGGTTTAGGGACAGCACTGTCCTGGTGGTCTGTTTGCACCCGTGAACAAGGTTTTGATCCTGATCTGAAAGGTCTCCTTGGGTTTGTTTCATGTATCCTTTGCTGGAGCTCCCGCAGAGACCACGGGTCAATACTGGTGTACACAGAGGACAGAGTTGGCTTGGTAGCTGACCAGTGCTCGAAATTCCTGTCAGATTTGGGAATCTACTGTTCAGCAGCCTCCAGTTATTTTTTTTCCCCACAATCAAATGTGCTTCTTAGAATAAAGCATGGAATAAACAGAGAAATCACAACCCAAATTAGGCGCTCTCTGAGGAGCCTCATGTCAAAATCCAGATACCAAAATCCAGATACCAAAATCACTAATCATTCTGGCTATAAGTTTTAGGATGTTGACAGAGCATACACTCTGTGATAAAGAGTACAGTATGGATATACAGCTGAGATAACGAGATGATTTAATTCTGAAGCAGATAAGAAGGGTAAATTTCAAGGGCTACACAGGGAAACCATCCAGCTCTGAGGGTGGAACAATATCACTCCTGAGTATTATTAATGCACCTTGATTCTTTATTCTCTCTCCTTTTTTTTTTTTCCTTTTTTTTTTTGTCCGCAATTCTTGATAATATGTTTGGAAACTTATTAAACTTACAAATCAAGACTTGGGGTTAAAGGCAACCCTGTCTAACTATCTTATTATTTATAAAAAGATTATCATTAAACATCTTGCAGAGAAATTCTGAACCAGTGCAGAATCTGAAAAAAAAAGGGGGGGGGGCGAAAAAAAGGCTAATGTGTCTACTTTTTAATTAAATGTAAATATAATTTGTAAGGCTTATAGGTTTTAAACAGAGAAGATTTACTCTGTGTAATTTCCTTTCTGGTTAACCTCATAGACAGAAGAGTAAGTAGGGTTATTCACAAGAATTTTGTAGCTATTAAGCCAGTTACTGCCTCCAGATCTATTGGTGCAGATGATTTCGATGCATCCAAGGTTTCACCTGAAGTTCCTAATTTACAATGACAACATAGCGATTTTAAGCATTAAAACGAACTTTGTTAAAAGACCTAGTTTACAGCTTGTTTGGGATGTCAGCAGATTTTTCATCTTTATTGCTGCAGACAGATAGCAAGGCTCTTATCCGTACGTACCTCATCAGAACGGCTCAAACACGCAAAAGTGAATTCTTGGTTATTTTAATGTGACAAGTAAATATAAACCAGTTACAAATACAAAGGCAGGATAAATGTGCCTGACAATGCAGCAATGCCTAAATTACTGCCAGCTTAGTATTAAAAGTTCTGTCGTGGTTTCTGGTTCAAAGAGTCCCATAAAAATCAGAGTTAATTTAAAACTTAGCCATCCATGGGAATATTTCTCATTCGCACAATATAGGCTCTCTTGTACAGGTCTGTTTATATGTTTCAGCTATGGAGCAATTTTCAGTTTCCATTCAAGAAAGTACCCATATTCAGTCCAGAAAAGTAATTAAGCATGTGCTTTAGTTAGGCACGTGTCCGTAACGTCACCATTTCACCTGTCGCATCTTTTTGAGACAGTTACTTCATTATTTGCATTTTTTTTTTTAAGGGCAACTAATTCCTAACAAGATTTTGATACCAGGTTACAGAAGATCAAATGTTGTAAAACACTGATGATTTTCATACCACATCATGGTCCAGCCAATATGAAGAGTCCACTAAGCATCACTGCCTGGAGAGACTTCAAAGTCCTGATCCATCTATGGAAATCCATGGAAATCTTTCCCTAATTTCATCAGGAGAGTCACCCACCAGACTTTGACAGGTAAAAGGAAGGAAAGAGGGGATGCTACCAGCAGGCTGATGGTCCTCAACCCTGCAGAGGCACTGTAGGAGATCAAATGCAAAGGATTACCAAGCTGATCTACTGGATTGCAGCGTGGCTATCCAGTGAGCATGGGGACCACCGTCACCCCAAGACCAATGCCCTCCAGCATGGGCAGGTCTCTCTGAACACTGCGCAGTTCCAGTAACGGAAGAGATTCTTCGATCAATACTGTCAGAAACAAAAATGCTTTCACCAAATGGAGAGAGAAAAATAGAGATTCTCAGCCCATGTTCAGTCATACAATTACTGTCAAAAAGGACCTCCAGAGATCTCCAGTCTAAGCTGCTGCTCAGAGTAGGGTCAGCACTGAATTCAGACCAGGTTGCTCAGAGCTTTATTCATCTGAGTCTTGAGAACCTCCAAGGATGGGGATTTCACAGCCTTGCTGGGACCCTGCTCCGCTGCCCAATTAGTCCAGCACTTTCATGCCATGGGCACCACCATTGTCCTCTAAGAGCAGCAGGACAGATCCTGGCCCAGCTTTTAGGCTGTTTGGTCCCAGCTTTTGGATGCCTGTTATGCTACTGCTGCCTGCTGTTACCATCTATTTCTCCAGCTTTTCCTAAAACTATGCTGCTGCTGCTTACACATAGCTGCTAGCTCACCCTCCAGAGCCCTGCAGAAGCCAAATAATTCCTAAGTAGGAACTTCTGGCCCTTTCCTTTCCCAAGCCAGAGAGACCTTTCTTGGCGCGCCGTCATACGGCTAACACATGCTGTGTCTACCCTGCCAGGAAGCTGGGATCCAGAGCACTTCTCCCAGCTTGATCCCGGTGGTGGGGAAGTGGCTGGAGTACGTCTTGGGTCCCTGCAGCTGCCCTGCCAGGCTTCCTTCCCACCCACAACGGGGTGGGAAGGGGCAGAAGGTGTAGGCTTGTGTCTGGCCCCTGCACAGAGCAGGGTGCAGCCGAGGCACATACCTGGACCAAAGCGGAGGAAAGCTTTCCTACATTGCACATCTGACTGTAGCCTTTGTGTCCAGGAACAGGACAGGGCTGGCACCAGATTAGGTGGAGGTTGGTCGGTCTGGCAGAGATGAATGCTTGTGGCCTTCTCTCTTCTCACCCAAAATCTCATGATGCTCCTTCTCTTAACCTAACGAGTTGGGGCTCCAGGCAATGGTTTTGGATGCCTTTCCCTGAAACCAGTGTGTTTCACAATGGGATGTTTCCTCCTCAGCCCTCACCTGGTTCTGAGCCGGGTCCTCCAGGCTCAGTGCACCCTTGCCCAACGGGAACTTAACCCATGGGGGGAAACCAGGACTCGCCAGCTTGGTTGAGCTCTCCAAGGGCTGTGTTCCACACCTCACCATGACAAGAAGGACTCCGCGGTGGGTGCTCTTTCTCTGGACCTCTTTCCACCAGGAGAAGAAAGCAAAATCTTTGTCCCAGGTTACAGCAAAGTCTTGAAATAGTCCTTTCCTGTATCCTCCTCTCTGAAGGAGGCAAGCAGGGGCCCACTGTGAAGAGTCACCAACAGCCTCTGTCAGGCCCGTGGGGGCTCCGCTGCAAAAGAAAACACCTTTTCTCTGCAAGGACCGGGGAACCAGGACACAGAAAGGCATGTTCCCAGCTGCTCCTCTGGAGACACCAGCAGGGCTGTTAGGAGGAGGAGGGTGTGGGAGAGACGGAGGCTAAGCCTGTGATCTGGGTGTGAAAGAATCCACAGTTGAGCAGGATCAATAAAACAGTGCCGAGGCTTGCGATGAAGGGAGCGGAGAATAGGATGGTGGAGAGTAAAAGAGAAGGAGCCCCCCTACAGCTCCTGAGAAGAGAAGGGTAGGTAAAAAGGGAGCTCTGATACCACCAGGCCCACAGGAGACTCAATGGGTTGTCTCATTATTATGGTGAACAGAGAGAGCTCATGAGCTGGGAAAGATAGGAAGCTTTTATTTATTTTTTTTTTTAAAGAGCGCAGCCTCTAGGAGGGTTTTTGCAGCTCAAATGCTTTTATTTTGTGCCAATTACTTACACAGGGTCTGCATTATTCCCGTAATCAGTCTAAATGAAAGTCAAACATGAAAGATTCCTAACAATGAGCTAATTGGAATGCCATTACCATTTAGATTTAATAAGGTATTTGTAATAATAAACTTGCCGCAGTCTATAGAGTTGTCTTATTCCTTCTCAGATCTTGCAAGAGTGTAAGAGTTGACATTTGTCATTCGTTCCGCAGGACATTGGATATAACCTTCAAAATGTTTTAGTCTTGCAGTGCTTAGTAAATGTCAGGGACGGAAACAAAATCTATAGCCTGCTATTGTTCTGGCTGTGTCGAGCTCAGAGTTAACAGGAATTGTGTTAAAACTCAACAGCAGATTACATCCCACATATCTTTCTTTATTTGCAGTCCAAACATCTTGTGGTTTAGAATGAGTCACTCAATGTCCTCTTATGTAGCTGCATTCATTATTTGCATTGAGGTCTTGCTGAGGAACTACAGTCTGGTTCCAGCACCGCTAGGTACTACACAAGCACGGAGGGTCTTTGCCTTGCATAGCTAAAGATCTAAGCAATTAAGTCAACACAAGCTCTATCTTGAAGCCAAGATGTCCCATCTGCAGAGGTAAAAGCTAATTAGAGCTCCATGCGCACTTACTTTTGAGAATGGTTCCCACAAAAAATTTTTCTTGCTTCACCTGTATGGGCGAGCTGTTTTCACATAAAGCATATGCAGGACTCAAAGACCTGCTCTCACTGTGCAGCTGGGGAAGTTTTATTCAACTGTAGCTCATACCACAAAAGCGAGGCGTAATCTTGGTGGGTATTTCTTCTATTATGAAGGAAAAGAGCTTGGAATGAGCACTTTTTGCAGTCTGAGGGAATTCCCCCAGTACTAGGTTGAAAAGGCAGAGGTGGAGCAGGTGTGTGTGTGTACATGTAGGAAGGACAAAGATAAAGTCAAATCAGCCAAAAAGCCCTCAAAGACTCAAGGCAGCACAGACAATACAGATAACCAGGTGCTGGGGGCATGCTTTAAAATCAATATATTGCTTTTTCCTCCCTCTTCTCACTCCAGAAAGATGGTACAGAAAAGCGTCCTCCTAAAGACATCCAACAAGCAACCAAAGGGGCAATGGAACACTTAATTCTTGTTTTAACAAATTAAAAAGCAAAACCCACCAAATTTCCTGGTGGTGTATCTCGGCAGCATTACCTGTCCAATGGACTGTGCTGCCATTAGCCACAGATGAATTATGTTCTGCTGACACTCTGTGGTCCCAGCAGCTAGTCCTGAATGATCTGACTCAACAGAAAACTTTGCACAATAGCTCAAATAAACGTCAAATCATTGGAAACTGGCAAAGGCCATGGAAATTTGGAATGTTCCTTTTTGAGGACACTCTTTTAATGCAATCCGACACTGGGGATTCAGCTGAACATTCAGAGCGTCCAGGAAATTCTAGGCACAGTTGGTAAAGTGACCGATGCTCTTATAAACCTACTTTTTTTTGCTCAAAACTCTATGTACTTCACGCCAAAAGGTTTTTCAGAAACACAGGCCAGCAATCAATGGCCTTAAGTTAACCATATGCCTGAGCACTGCGCTGGATTGCTGGAGAAGGGCAAGGAAACATGAAAATCAATAGCTTCCCTGGATGTCTTCAGGGAAGGCAGTTTGTCTAAGAGTTAAAGTGTGAGCCTAAAATTCAGACATTCTTGCTCTTGATGGTCTGGTTAAACTACTTTGTCTTTTTCTGATTCATTTTGCACGTTAGGAAAGAAAAAAAAAAAAAAACAACGATGCTTGTTACTTAGATCACAGCAACGTTGTGAAGCTTAATTTTTTGAGAGGTGTTTTGGGATCCTTGTATGAAAAGTGCTATAAATACATACATTCTTAGTAGTATTTAATTTACTTCCTTTACAATTCCTTTGAGCCAACACATGTTGCCAAAAATGCAATATTCTCTAAGATGTCTTTTATTCTTATATCTGTCTGGAGTCCAGGACGTATCCCAGCCTTATAAAGCACTCGATATTGATGTATCCGCATGCAGTGTATATATATAGCTAAGACCATCAGATCCTTTTTTTTTTTTCTTTCCCCCCGCAGGAACCCAGGCTCCCTCAATGTACAAGATGGACGTGCTTAGCAAATGAGGCAGCTGTTCAATTTTTATTTTTAATGCTCATTGTTTGCTGTGCGGCCACATGTCTCATAGAGTGCATACCATCCAACCTTTGTAGTGAATCAGACCAGGCTCCACCATAACTCACTCGCTCCGAGTATCCAGCTCCGCCTTGCTCCCAGTTTGACATACATCTGCGATGGCGTCATCGGGGACTGGGTCAGAGGAAAGCTTTAACTTTGTCGCTTCCAAATTTCATTTTCCAGCCTCAGATTTTCTTTCCATGGAAGTTTTTATTTCTATTGAGAATACCTAGGAAGGTCAAGCTTTTTAATAACAGAGTGACCCCCCGAGGAATCAAATCACAGCGTGCGATTAAACAGCATCCCTGTCCTGCAGAAACAATCTGTACCTGAGCATCAGCCAGTCCCTTTTCTCACGTTACTGGGAGAACAAATGTACCTCCCGGGCTGCTCCTGTTCTTCTCTTCTGCATTGTGTCATGGAGCACATTCCGAATATACTTTCAGCAAGTCTCCTAATGAAGCTTGCAGTGGACCTGCCTGTGCAATGGGAGACTGACTTTTCAGTGTTTGGTGACAGCGAGATAAGCCCATTGTCACCTGTGCTTCCCCCTGTTTGGGGGAGTCGGCGGGGAGACAGTTAAAGCATCACCATTTTTTCTATTTGCCAGTTTTTGAAGTTTTTCACCCATTTTACAAAAGGACTTTGTTCTTTGTCACTGGAGCTACTACAGACAGCTTTTAAGTTCAACAAGTTAGACTGGCTCACAACCTGGTAGTTGAATCTGTCCTGTAGCCTCTAAATAGAATAATCCTTACAGCTTTTACCAGTTAACCAAGCAACTTGGGACTAAACTAGGCGAAGAGAGAAGTTTCAGTTTAGGAGCAGACCAGAGAAGAACAGAGAAACTTGAGCACTGGAGGCAGAGCTCTCTACCTTTTGCATCTTCAAAGCCAAACACGTACAAGGAGGTGGCAAGAAAGCAGCAATTTACATATAGGCAGAACAAAAGGCCAAGGGCTTAGTCTTGCAAAGGCTTACGCACACTTATCTTTACATTCATGATTAGGCCCAGTAATTTTGGTCGTGCCTTGGCTGCAGGAGGCTTCTGGGCATGCGGTATGAGGCTATTGCATTAGCATGCACTGTGTTAAACTGCTGCAGACAGCAAACTCTGGGAGTGAACAAGGTGTGCTGCAGAGGGTCTACGGGCTGTGTCTAGGCAGACAGGAGAGACTGCTGTCCCCTGCTTGGCACAAGTTATGGCATAGTGTGATACAATGGACATTTACACCAGCATAG
>JAHREE010000099.1:176371-248385 GCA_033628505.1 Tringa tobata
ATGCCCCGTTGCGGGGGGAGCCGGGACCCGGTCCCCCCTCTCAGCCCTCCCGCAGCCATCCTTCACCCGGGAGATGCGTGGGCTGGGCCGGAGGCTCACGGAGGCCGCCCCGCTGCCCCGTCCCGGTGGAGGCCGGCTCCCTCCGCACCTGCGGAGCCCTGCGTAGCCTCCCGCGGAAGGTGGGGAAAGGGGCGGCGGGGTGCGCACCTCCCGCGCTCAGCCCCTCCAGCCTTCTTTCTCTCCCCCCCGCGCCCCCACCGAGCTGTTTCGCATTCAGCTGGGGGAATTACTGCAATTATATATTCCTATTTAAAAAAAAAAAAAAAAAAAGAGCAGAAAACAAAACACACAGGAGGAGAAGAATGTGGCGTCGACTAATTTAAACCAGTTCAAGTGGAAGGGCTGTCAATTCTTTAAGTAAATGATGCTGTGTTGATTCAGATGTTTCTCGCTGTAATTGCTGTCTGAGGGGGAACGGCGGCGGCTCCAACCCAGCGACTCGCAGCCGGGTGCGGGAGGGAGGCGGCGGGAGCGGCCCCGCATCTCCCCGCATCTGGATGGCCAGAGGGCTTCGCATCCCCCGGGCTAGCAGCCTTTGCAGGCTCCTGGCCACGCCGTCCGGATGGGGAAGAAGCTAAAAGGCGGTGGGAAAGGACATTCCCCCCTGAGATGATAATCCCCGCTTTCCCCCTGGATGTGCCCAGGCAGACTTATCTATCAATCACGCTTTTTATTGGGTGTCACCAGCTGGGGTGTTGGGAGAGAAGTGCATGTTAAATGATGCCATTAGACTGCGGTGCAACAAGCAGAGACGAGGTAATTGGCAGCAATTCTCAGACCCAGTCCGGTGACCTGTTAATCTGTTGCCACCAGCACTCAGCCAGGGGAAAAAAAAAAGAAAAAAAAAAAGAAAAGAAAAGAAAAAACAAAAGCTGCAGAACGGAGAAAAAAGTCTTTGACTTATTTCAGACCTGGTCACCTCGTTAATGTTCAACTCATCAAGAAAGAAGGGTTCTGGGGGAACCCCCGTTCCGTTCAATCAGACCGTTGCTCTATTTGCTGAGTCTAATACATTATCCGGGGTTTAATTTGTTCTCCCAGGATTTTTTTTGGATCTTTTTCTCCCCTTCCTCGTTTGGATCACGGAGGGGTTTGGCACCAGGGTGGTTGGAAGAACAAACCCGAGGGTGTCTGCAGAGCAGGGAGCACAGTTCAGCAGCTCTGCCTTTGTGCTCCCCGGCCAGAAAACGGCTGTGTGTGATCGGAGTCCGGGAGGTACATGGAGGCCTTCACCCCTCCAGAGACTTGGCTCACAAAAACCTCCCTCCTTCATTCATAATAAAGCCTGGAAGGAGTCGCTGTCCCGCTTGCGCAGGCGGGACTGTTTGGGTGGAAGGCTTTGTACAACCCTTGGATCCCGGACCAAACATCCACAGTGGCTGGAGATGTGAAAAAGAAACTTAAACAGGCTGAAAGCAGTTGTTTTAAAACAATTCCTTCCCAAGGTTACTTTGCGTCTGAAAGAAGAGATAGGCCCTCGGGAAGCTTAAAGGAAAACAGATTTTTAACAGGTGACTTGGACTCAGCGGTGTTTTGAAGAGCTCAGGGTAGAAACCACAACTCCCCCCTAATTTAAAAATGTTTTAGAGAAAGTGGCAATTAGATGGGAGCCACAGAACCACTGTCAGGATGCACTTTTTCATCACTAAGCAGGGGACATAAAGTGTGTTTGAGTTTGCTTTATTTTATCGCAGCTTTCCAGCCTTCCTTGATTTTTTTTTCTTTTAAAAACTGAAAGGATTATGAGGAGAACTCCCTAAAAATGGTCTTGTGTTTTTACCACAAATACAGAGCTCAGACCAGTGGCCCTTACTTGACAAAACCAGTCACTGTTTCTGAAATGGCTGCTGGGTGTCACACAAGGAGATCCAGAGTATTTTCTATTACTCATAAATATTTCAAGCAGGTAAGTTTAAGACTTTTTCGTTGCTGATGAGCTGTTCTCTCTCTCACACACATGCACGCAGACAAGAGCTACTTAGAACACACTTGGATTCAAGTCCAAATCAATGAATAAATTACACAGATGGGTTTCATTGCTTCTATATTTGCTACATATAACAAATCAGCAAAAATGCTCAGCTCATTAGAAGGGACAATACAATCTTGGAGAGGTCAAACGCAAGAATGAAAGAAGTGTTCATTTTTTCCTGAAATGTGACTGACTGGCTGAACAACTGTGGTTTATACCAGACCTTTCCCTTGGTATAACATACTTCTGCAAATCTTGTGAGAAAGCCCAAAACATTAATACATGACAGAATTAAAAATAACTCCCTTAAAAAGGCTAAATTACATGTTTTGGAAAGTTCCAGCTATGTGCATCTCATGACACTATTTTAATGCTGAGGAATTGCCTTTTTTTTTTTTTTTTTTACAAGAATCAGTTGCAATCCAGTAGCAGCTAAACCATTCCTGTGGGGATACGTAGTGTATTTAGGCTCTACATTAAGGACCAGTATATCTGCATGCTCTAAAAGAAAGGTTTTACATTTTATATTACAGATGAAGATCAGTAAGTTCTGAAAGAGCTGTGCATGTATTCACAGCCCTTGTTCCACACTGGCACTTTTTCTTAGTGTTTTTAGAGTGATACAAAAATACCCGTCTTTTTCTGCCTATCCGTTGTCACCACGGAGTTATTAATTCAAGATATGATTGCTCTTCTGAATGGAGCCACCAGGTCAAACATTGGAAACCTTTCTGCTTCTGGCCCGGGGATGAGGAAGGATGGAAAGACAGCAAGTCAGCTTTGCCTGGAAAGGGACGCAGGAATCTGTGCAAAGCTTTTAGCTGTCGCGCTGAGACTGGTGGAAGAAGTCGCCTTTTTTTCGATTTTTCAATAAAGAGGACTTACACATTGTGATAAATGAGGCTGCCTTGTGTCACAATTGGTGTCAGAAGCCTTTCCATCCACTGCCGGGATGCCATGCAGGTGACCTTGCAGTGAGAGCCCTTTCAGCTGCTGGCACAGCAGACCTGCTGCTGGTGAGTTTAAAGATGCTCAGGGTACAGGTACGTCCCCTCAATTCTGCATTCCTATGGCTCTTTGAGTCCAGGTTGCTTTGGTTTTGTGCTGCTGACTGATACAGACTCTGTGATCCATACATGGCCCAGAAAATCTTCTGTACACCACAAAGACCGTTCCCAATTATGCATCTCTTGGACCATTTCCATTTAAGGAGAACCTCTTCCAGAGATGCTGATCCACTGCTGATCTGTACAGCCAGCAATTTACCCATGTGAAGGTTGGTGTGGCTCCTTCAATTCTCTGTACAGGACCGTTCCCAAATCTTTCCACTGTCTCAGGGACACACTCCCTCACGTGCATTGCTTTTGCAGAACACAGAGCCCAATACTAAACTCGTTTCCTCGGTATGTGCAAAACTCCTTTCAGAACTTGAAATTTATGATCTTTTCCTTATTTAAGTTCTATTTAACATTCGAGTGAGATATAGATAGCCAGTTGGGTGGCTGGAACTAAAATGACCTTTCTTGCAATGAGTGACAACTGCATGTCATGGGAAAGGTAAGGGTTTTCCATGGGAACCTGAGTCACAGAGCACTCCAGAAAACATGAAAGTATTTTATCAGGTTCTGGATCAACCCAGAGTTATGCAAGGAGGACTCCATGAGCACTGGCCCCCATGTGCTCGGTGTAGTTTGATGTGGCCTGTGATACAGTTCTGAGTGGCAGCTGAAGTCCCACCAGGGCACTGAGCCCTGTTGGGGGTGATGCTCTCAGGGACTGCTACCCAACTGGCCCAATCCCCAGCTGCCAGCCTCAGTCTGCTTGGGAAATTTGGCCTCAGGGTGTAAAAACTGGGAATATGAGCTTCAGAGTCAGAATACCCCTTAATGAAAAGAGCCCCTTTAGCCTCTGAGAAGAGGGGACCAAGTGGATCACCCCGCTAATGTCTGCCCTCTGGCAGAGAGTGTTGTGCTCTCGTTTAAGTAAGATAAGCAGGGGAGCTGAATGTCTGCTCACAGGTGTCTTCAAGCTAGTTTGGCAAACCAGAGAGAGACAAATCCTTTTGCTCTGTATTTGTACAGCACCTAGCACTGCAAAGCCCTGGTGCGTTCCTGGAGCTGCCAGGGACTTCTCCAGCACAAATAATAAGTACGTAATGCATCTGCTAGAGAGCTCACGAACCTTTCATGTTATTTATGTACTAATCTGAACAGCGTGGGCCAGATTTTGATCTTAGTTATTCTGGAGTAAATGAGATACGGGTTTGGCCTTGCATCCCCAAGATCTATAGTCAATCAGTGTTTCTAATGTGCTCATCATGGAAATATCTTGGCATTGTGCGGCTGGCCCACTTCAGTGTGACTAGAATAGCAAAGCATTATATTAAGCAAACAGAACAGTTTGATTTATAGATTTGTGGTAAGAATAGTTCAGTTTTCCAGGGTGTTCAATTTAATTAACATTCTCCAGGGAAAAAACTGCTATTGTTTCCCTAACCACATGCCTTCCAATACAAAATAAACTCTTGCTGGTGTGTATGTGCTGCTTAATTATCCTAAATGGTTCCTTTTGAAAGTTGTCTATTGACCTGCTTCTACACTTCACAAGTGGAGCATATCCTATTCACTCAAGAGTGTGTATCTACCTGCACTTAGCAAGAAAGAGGTAGGAGATGAATTTTAACACGGCTGAACCAAGAATGCAACCTGCTGCACGCGGCGTTCCCGAGCGCTCTGTGTGAATGAGGCTGCAAGGAGAATTTATAAAGCCAAGTAAATTGCAGCAATACCTGTAAGTGCTAATTCCAGCCACCGTTAGATGTTTGCAGATGTCTGGGCATAATGCTACAGCAAGGGGCTGTGCCTGGATGCTGCTGGAGGGCAAAGCAGGAGAGCAGGGGACAGTTTATCTCTTTGGCCCCTGGGGACCAAATCCCACCACCAATATCCACTCGGAGCTGCTCCATGCTTTTGCTGTGCTGGTTTTTGGAGGGGTGAGCTGCAGTAAAAGCAGGTCCCAGGCACTCGGGTCACCCCTTGCTCAGGGGGCTGTGTAAAACCCTCTGCCTTTCCCACCAGCGCGGGGGCTGAGCCGCCGTCTCCACCTTCCAGGCGCTCTAGCTGCTTTTCAGGAGCGCCAGGATTCGGGAGAAGGAGATGGTGGAGCTGCCTCCACTCCATTTATTCCAGAGCTTAAGTGGAAACAGAACTGGGCCCAGTGAGCGTTGCAGTGTGGGATGACAGGAGGGCGAGTTTTCGTGTAGTTGAGTCAGTAGTGAGAGCTGGCTGTAGCCGGCTCCGACTGAACACAATAAACAATTCCACTTGCAACATACTGTACTATTTAAGGGCTCATAGATGCCAGTGGGAGTTTTGCCTGAATAGCAGGCAAATAACAGGTCCTTATTCTCTATCATGTCTCGTGAAGTATGGCAGCCCCACATGTGCTGCTGAGGCAGATAACGAAGCGGCGGCGATAAGAGGGAGCCGGGGAGGGGAACGGCGTGATGGGGCAGCCCTGCTGCCTCCCCTCTGCCTGGGAGAGCAGATCCCTCCAGCTGGGGAGCTCCCACCCGTGCTGGAGCCTCCTGGAAGATGCTCTAAGGACGGCATTAAACTACGGGAAACTACGCAATTAGGCCCTAAGAAACTATGGATTAACTCCATAAAGCAGATGACAACGATCGCAACGATTCCCCTCAGGTTTAACATCTATTCATCTCTGCCACTGTCTCTCCATTAGTTTTGCTTTACGATGACACCATCCCTTTTATTTTATTTTTTTTTCCCTTTTGTGTAAAAAAAAAAGGAATCCAAATTTTAGGGAAAGATTAGAAATGCTTTTCTCTGCTGTGCAATGTGCAAGCAATTTATTGGATGGTCTCAGAAAACAAGCTATGTTGCTCTCCTCCTGCAGTACCATTGATTCAAACATAAAGCAACAGGTTAAAATGTATTCATGTGCTCATTCATAAGATATTATAAAATAAAACTTGTCAAAACAAGCGGCAAATTTCTTCCTCATATTATTGTATATAGTTTTCAGAAATGTGGAGGCAGCTTTTCTGAGAAGCATATTTTAAACACATCTAAATTATATTAAGAGTCAAGGCCCAATTTGGTAACAAGCTGTGAGACATCAAGGGTTCTTTTAATGAAGAATTCACGCTGGAAAAATGTATGTCACAAGACACATGAATAGACGCCTCCATGATTACTAACCCTTTGCTGCCCGTTCATTGATTTATGGTTAAATGTGCACCAACAGAAAGTGATTCCGATGAAGTCCTTGACTCCAAATAGCCATTTGGGTCTCTTCGTTAGCACACAGAGCTCCGAAACAAAGCAGCATCAGCAAAGATGCCTGAGGTTTGATTTGAATTTTGCTCTAGTTGACTGATACTATTTATACCCTGGGCTAATCAGAACCAGGGCTGTTTCATCATACTAAATGTCAGGAAAAATATATCATGTGCATCAAGGGAGAAATCTTGGCCCCACTGAAGTCAATGGCAAAACTCCCATTGATTTCATTGGGGCCAGGATTTCACCCTGAATAAAAACTCATGTTTTATACACAGTTTAAATAGCAATGGGTTTATCTGCGAGCGTTTTTAAGAATTGTTTTGGGGAAAAATGTGTTGCTGAAACGCAATTACCTATTTATTTAGCCTTTACAGAGCAATTGATGTTTTTACAATCAGTGCAAACGCATTTAAGTGGAGTACCTCAGGACTGAATTTGTATGAAATGCAATTGGGCAACAATTAGAAGATGTTAACCGAATGTGATTCAATGTCTTCAAACACAATTTCACTAACAAGCTCCTGTGTTTGCATCTGGATGATCCAAATGTGAATATTTTTCCTTCTGGATGACGTAATAACTCACCAGGACGCCAGTGCAACGGATGTAACATATTTGATTTGATGAGCCTGTTGGACATGAGAAGGAGCTTGCAATTGTCTCTCTGTCTTGCTCTCACACTAATTGAACCCAGCCCCGGGGACTACCAAGGCTTGATGGGCTTGAGCAGCCATGGAGAAGACCTGCTGTCTTTGGTGGTGTCCCCAGAGGTCCCCAGGTGGACAGAGTGTCACTGTGGGCTTGGAGCACCATCAGAAAGGCTCGGGGAAGCCCTCAGCTCCAGCCTTATTCTTCTTTTAAATCAAAAGATTCCTGTCTTTCCTTGTTAGCACAATAAATGAGCAAAGTGTTAGGATTTGTAAGCTTCCATATTTGCAAAAGACACATTCTGCTGAGACAATTCACAAGCAGAAAAATAGGCTTGTTTTCACTGGCTAATTAGTTCATGGTGCGTATTTCTTCAGCTGTGTGCTTAATACTTCTAAAAAGTGTCATGGGATCAAGAAACTAGTTTTCTTTTCAGTGGAAAAAAAACCCTACATGAACAACATTCAGTGAAAACTCCATGTCCTCCCTTAAAAACTCTTTGAAAAGATATGTTGCAGTGAATGAATCTCACTTCTTTTAACCCAACCCATAAATCTGGAGTATGAAATGTTCCCTCATTTTGACCGGATCTATTCAAGCTGATTAATTTTTCACAATTTTGTCTGAAAACCACACTGTGGCATCGCTTCAGCACTAACTGCCCATCCTGCACAGACACCATTGGTTCCTGAAATACTTAAGTTTCCTGTGAGTTTAGAATGGGTCCCTTCCAAGTATTCACTCAGTCTGATCTTGTTTAAATTATGTGAATGGACAAAATTATAGCCTTTGATGCTATGTTGCGAAAAGATTTAATCTATTTTGTTTTTAGCTTTCCTTTGACTGGTACAAGAAACAAAGCATGGGAAAATAGGCAAATCATGACTTATGGGTGAGTGGCTAGTCACATTTGGAGCTAATTTGTTTTCCAAACATTTATACTTCCTAAGAAACAGCTTCTCCAAAAGAATAGCTCCTGGAAGTGGGTACAGTACTGGTTAGAGAAGAGGAAAACACAACATCTGATGTAGTCACCTCGATTAAGGTCCTGTCCAATTAAGTTTAACAAGACAGGGTTAGAGAACTGTCCTAAAATATACAGAAGAGAGGAAAATATTAAAGAACAAAGAAACCTCTGGTCTCAAAGGACCAGGGAAAAGAATTTCAAACCATCTTGACAAATAAGTATAACCACAGCTTGATGGAAAGACAAAAATGGGATAACTCTGGCTCTGAGGATTTGTATTGAGATTAAAAAAGCAAACAAAAAATTAAATACTTTCACTTTTAGGCCACTAACTTGAATCCATAAACCAGTTAGTCACGATCATCTGATAGTCATTGAACATATCCTCCCTGGAATAAACTGGTGGTCTCCATACCAGCTTTAGGAGACATATGACAGTATTCAAACAAAACAACAATTTTCTGCTTGGCATTATCATTGGCCATCTCCATGGAAAGGCCACAGGACTAATGGAGCGAGCAAACAATTACAGTAAAAATTCCAGCAATAGTTAATGTTATTTATTATCATTATTATTATTAATTTGCAAAAGGAAACTATATAATTGTCTGAGGATGGCAGCAATTGCACAACCAAATGGGATTCCTGCAAAGCAGAGCTGAGATGCGGGATGCAAGATGCGGTTGGATTAGGAAAGCATCTGTGGGCACTGCTATCTTGGCTCACAGCAGGGACTGAGCCAGGGTTCTCTGTCCTTTGGAGCTGGAACACCAGTTACTATTGCATGAACAAAAAGTCCTACTTTTGTAGCCAGGTGCTGTGGCAGCTTCCCTCCCCTGCCCTGGGGAGCTACTTTTGCACCAGGTCTGCCTTTGCTTTCCTGTCTTCTCTGGGTGAGCAGAACGAAACCGTAGCAAAGCCCATCACCCCCAACCCCCTCATGATTGCTTCACTGATGTTTAAAAAGAGGATTGTCACCAAATTCGTGATAAGGGTTGGAACTTAACACTTCATCATTCCTACCTTGGCCCTAAGGTGGTAATTTAAGTGAGTTTTGTATTCTGTGCTGATTTATGGTGGCTAAATTAATGTAATAAAACTTCCCAGGCCCTTTTCATGTGTATTATTGATACAAACATTCACTAAAAGAAATGTGAAAATCCATCTTTGTGAGCTTTAATGCTTGATGGTGGCATCTGTTTTTCATTTAACAAGATGACTGAAATGAATGTAACTACAAAAAACTCAAAGAGCCAAATGTGTACATATCATTGCGCAAAAACGGCGATTTCATCACTCGCTGATAATCAGCCCTGATTTATTTGAACAGACTTCGAGGGTCTGACTTCACTTCTCACCCAGGGCTTGAGTTCAGCAGGAGTTTTCCTTAGGCAGGGTCTTCGAGATCTGACCCAGACATATCCATTTGCAACAACACCCACTGGAAAGGGCGTTGTACATTGCAATAGCAGAGTTAATCAGAAGAATTTAAGTTTTCATTCAGTCACAGTCTGCTGCACTTTGACATACCTTTAGGACATTTGCCAAGTGAGTACGAATACCTTTTGCACTATCTTATGATAAAATGGCCTGTTTGTGGAATGACAGCCTTTATGGATATGGAAAGACTACCTTTTATCATACATTGCGTGTAAAGATCGTATAAAAGATTAAAGAATGAAGATATCTGAAAACAATAGTGTGTGCAGCACATTATTCAGCACCACAGAAACACAATGTACAGGAGAAGAGGAGACGGGGTTGGTTGTGAGAAAGAAAGGTGTAGACGTGGCACTTCAGGGCATGCTCTAGTCCCCGAGATGTGGGGTTTTTTTGGTGTGTGTGTATGGTTGGACTCGATGATCTCAAAGGTCCCTTCCGACCATGAAGATTCTGTGCTTCCGTGAGTGTCGCTAAGAGCAGTTGATGCTGAAGCTGGCTGGACCAGTGTTCGTGGTCAGGAAGGATTTACAAGAGACACTGCACTTCCTACGTACTGCACGTAGCTTTGTACGTGAATTCATCGCCGACACACAGGAAGGACAGCACAAATGTAAGGTAAATAATCTCTCTCTGTGCATGGTGATGGAATACCTATGGTTCAATAAAGAGCAAGGAGTTATCTCCTCAGATACAGAGATTCCCAGAAAAAGAACCAGTGCAGCTCTGTTGTGCCAGATGGGCATCAGATTTAAAGCATGGACAAGTATGACTGCTACCCCCTTTCCCTGGCACAGCACTCCAGTGATGCTGTAGCTCGAGCTGAGCCTAGAGACTTTGCTTTTGAACCAATTTCCTCTTGCTCTCCTGCATCCGTGCCTTTCCAGCATAAACCCACCCAAATGCCCAACAACATGAGCTGAATGCTGCCTTGGAACAGTTTCTTGGTGTAACTTGCACAAAATCGTGCTGACTTTGTACTCATGAGTAATAAGACAACCATAATGGTGCAACCAGGACAAACTTCATGCCAAATTCATCAGTCTGGCAATGGCAATATCATTCCAAGTGCCACAGTGAGCCGTTCACCATCCCAAAACAGGACTAGGAAGCCATTCAGTCAGGAAGTGCCCTTCAGAGGTTCCCCAGATATTCCAGTAGCTTTTCCTCATGATGCTTCTTTCCAGTTCTGCTTAACATGCAAAAATTACAGCTGTATGACCGTGGAATGCAATAGGGCCAGCTCCTTAGGAATTTTGGACCCACAGCCTTCATTGAGGCTTGGGGGAGTTGCCCAGGCTCAGAAGACATCCATCAGGTCCTTACCCCAAACAAATCCTCCACCATCTGCCTCATTCCTCACCGTCTGAAGCCAGTGGGAGTCCAACCGGATAATTCAATAGAAATTGGCCCAAGACTCACCTAAAAACACACCTGTTTCTTACCGAATAAAGTGATAAGCTGCAAAGGTTTGTTTTTTAATTGGACACTTAATACCAGCTTTGGCAGGTGATTAAACTGTGATTTACTTCCAAGGGAGATAAGAAGTAAATTTCTAAGGAATTCTGGATAGGTGGTTAACAGCACAGTAATTATACGGAGACATTTTTGGAAGAACTGGGCAAGTTACAGGAGAATCAGACATAAATAAGGGAGTTATTTTTCTTCCTACACTCAGAAGACTACATGAGATTAGAAAATGACAGAAAAAAACAGAGCAGTGTTTAAGTAGTTAGAAAATTCTGAGTGGACATAAAAATTGCCTAACAAATGTTTAATAAGGAGCCAACAAGGAATGTATTTCCACTCCAGCTGAAATAGAAGTGGCCAGTGCTATCAGAACATCAATGCATACAAATCAAACAATGCAGCTTAACTATCTCCCATGGGTAACATAAAGAGGCATGAAATAGGGACTTGTCAGTCATTGAGACCTTTATTAATAACAACCGTAGTTTAAGGAGCGTGGGTTCTCGTACTTGCAAACAGAAAGCTACAGCACTCCAGTAAGAAAGCAAACATTTCATTGCCTGTAAAGCAAGGTTATATTTCAGAGGGTAAAAAAAATATATTTTTGAAAAAAACCCAACAAAACCACTTAGATGACTGAAATGAGATTTGGGACACATTTTTGCCTTTTACATAATAACAATATAATATTCTCGATTCTTGTATTAAAATTCTGTAACTGGCATTGTGGCAAACATGCAATGGAGAAAGAGAACAACAGCTCAGACTGGTCTGAGCTGACTGCCATGTTTGCCTGGCTTCCCCACAAGTTTTTGGTATTTTGCAAGGACAAATTAAAGTAATTTTTCAACTGTATGTTTCTGTTTGACTCAGGGAGATTATCTCAGGTGTCCTTGTGTTGATGTGAACCATAGTCCTCCACGCAGAAGGCATTTTAAGTACTGGTGTTTGGATAACTCTGTGAAGACAAGATGGGGACCAGAATCCTTTACCCTCAGCATCCCCACGTGGACTGTAGGTATTGCTTTGGACATACATAACAGCAGCTGGATGTAGCTACTGTTTTGGGCCTGACTACCCCGACTGAACCTTCTTTTTCCTCTAGTTTGCTTGTGTTTCCACAAATCCAACAGGAAAGATTGACTCTGCTGGAGAATTCTGCTCTGCCCTTTCAGCACCAGCCAAGAATGGAAGACAGTGGTTTTGAGCCCATCCTCTCAACCCCAAATCTGGGGTGTGTGTGTTACACCAGAGCTCACAGACACCCTAGTGTCTCATCGGTCCATGAGACCCTGGTGTCACTTCAAGCAATTCCGTTGCCAGCCTTGGTTTGATGGGTTTACTGTCAATTGGATCATTTCTACCTTTTTTTTCGCAATCCATTGCTAAAACAGAAGTTCACCAGGGCTACAAAGACAGGCAGCCTCAGACACAACCCAAAGGGGCGTTGTAGTCATCTCCTGGCAGTTCTAAGTTAACAATTTTTCACATGAAAAATAAACATTTCTTCTTTGTCCTTTCCCTGGGAATCCTGAAAAGAGCAGCATCCTGTGTGTTTTGTGTAACTAGGTCAAAAGCTGTAGTAATTATATAATAATGGCTTGGAAAGGCAGTATTTCAGGACAAGGTGTTTCAAGGCAACAACTTCAGTCGTAAGAATGACAATGGTATTTATTGCAGGAAATCCCTTGCAAGAAAAATATCTGCCTATTACAGACAGTAATAAAGTAAAAATTTTGCCTTAAGCATATTTCTTCCTAAGGCAGATCAGTAAATATCTGAGCTGCAGAAACATCAAAATACCTGTAACTAGTAAGAATTTACAGTTCTACAAAAACGTTGTCAACAATATGTATAGGTGCTTTAGAGATAAGTAGGTATTTACCAAAGATTTATGGATTATGGTATTCTGTGACATCGTAAAATGTGGGGAATCTGAGTGCACGACTGTTTGACTGGTCAGCAAAAGACTCTTCTTAGACTATTAGGCTGTGCCATACATCATTCCTAAGGTTATTTCCCTGAAAGGTCTTAGAAAAGGTGTTGTATATCACAAATAGCCTGTGACCTCAGGAGTCAGACTGGGAGCACCTTTTAGTCCATTAGCAGTGGAAGTTAATGCCATTTGTTTTTTTCAAAACAAAGTAATTATCTTGAGGTTTGAAATACTTTTTTTCCAGATTGAAGCCATGACCTCAACATTATGATGATGTTGGTGTTGGTAATCAGCCTTATTTCTGAGATTGATGATTCATCATGCACTCATTACATCTGATTTTTTTTGTGCGTCGGTATAACACATTAAAAGCAAATGGAGTTACATGTACTCATTTTAAATAGTTTGAAGGGAAAAACAGCCACACTCATTTACTCCTTTCATGTAATGTGCTTCTGCTGTTCACTGACCTTGCTGAAGTCAGGATTTTACCTCTAAATTTCATAACTATATAACATACAGTGATATTAAATGGGACACAGGAGGAACGCTGGTATTGTGGAACCCATGTTAGCTGCTTTTATGTATTGTGTTGCCCTGAGAGCATGTTAGACTCAATGGTCCAAGACCAGAAAGGTCATAAATAGCAGTGGGAATTATATAAAGTACAGTAAGGTAATTGGGACCTGTATCTCTGGAGATAATCTACCCATTGGTTAAGTTCTTCTTTGTTCCCCCTCTGCTTCCTCTCCTTTCCCTTTCTCCTTCCCAAAGGACCTGGCCTGTTGTACCTGTCATCTTGCAAAGCTTGAGGCAGTTGGGACATGGATCTCCTGGTGGAACCAGACGCGGGACAGGTTACCTGGGAGCCTTGCCCTGGGTGGGCTGATGGGACAGAGAAGATCAAACGGGAATGGACGAGGATGTCACTGGAGAGACTGGGCTATGTGGAGATTTCAGTGCAGTTTCTCTCTTCTTTTCGTGGAAAAGGACATTGGGAGCAAGAGAAATGTCTTTATTGCTGTAAAACATCTGAAAAATGAAGCAGCAGAGAAACCAATTGGCACAGAGGAATTGCAGCAGCCAACGAGAATGGAGGGATTTGCATATCCAGAGTGAAGCTGCTGAGAAGGAGCTGCAAAGGGATTATGCAAATCCCTGATTGGGTGAGCGGTGGCTGATTGCCAGAGCAGGGGGATGCACACACTCCTCTGTACCTGGGCAATGATTATGCAAATTGCACACCCACAGCCAGAGTGCAGGGCAATTGGCTAAATGAGAAAAACTGTGGTTATGCATCAGTAAACGTGCCGCGTTCAGCACTCGGAGGATCGCGCCGCGCTCGGTACAGAATAAACATGAGCCTATGTCTTGGCCACCCCTCGCATGGCTCTGCAGGGTCCATCCAACCTTGGGCTGCTGGGATGGCAACCGAATGCCCCTATCAAGTCAAAGTGGATGTTTGGGGGCTCATTTCCATTTTACTGTGAGCCTGACATCAAAGGGATAAGCGAATGGAAGCTCGGATGAAAACTTCCCTGTGTTGCCTGCCGTTTTCTGATCCCAGGGAAGTTCTACGGGTTGTCAAAGCAAGGATGCACCTGCATAGCGGGTGGGCTCAAGCCTCAACTTTGCACTATGCATGGGAAAGATCTGGAGGGACGGGAGAAGTAATCAATGTCTGATTTTCACTATTTATTCCATGCTTTTTTAGGGGTTCAATGACATCTAGATTTGTAAGAGGATAAAGACATTGCCCTGACGTACTTACAATCAAAGTTTAGTATTCAGAAGTTTCTTGTTATTCTTTTTATTCCAGTGTGCACAATTATATGCCTACATACGTGCAATCCAGCACCAGTTCTCAAATCCATCATAATAATATCTCACTATAATTTAATTTTGCTTAGAACAGTCTTTAATGTTTTCAGGAGCTTCTCACAAAAGGAATCTCATTCCCATGGACACCTAAGCCTGAAACATCTCTATAATTCTCACTGAGAATTGGAAGAATGTTGGAAAGACATGACTCAGAAATCCTGGAAAATACACTAATTATATTGTACAACTAATTGCAGGGTGGCATTACCACTCTGCAGTTTCCATAGCTTACTGGCAGATGGGTGGTTCAGATTCCAAGGTGATGGGTCCAGTTTTAAAAAAACAATATAACTGAGGAATAGATGGATACATAGGAATAAAAGGAGAATATTGTGGTGCAATATGAGATCCCACTGAACTCTTTGGCAATGAGTTCAAATACGCTTTGACAGTTATTTGGTCGTATGAATCAGTTCATTAGTACGTAAGGACTATAATCCAGTTTCCTGCTAAAGCCCATGCCAGTGACAAAAAGAGTGAAAAGACCTCCAAGAAGTTTTCTCCACTGATTTTTCTCCCTAATTATTCCTTTGGGTGGGCAGAATCTGCTTCTGTGTGTAACAGGTTATTGGCAATATCGACAAATGTTGCTAGTCCTGGGGGACCAATTAATTTTAACAGAGGCTCCACTGAAAATCAAGGAACGAGGCCAAATATTATTCCAGTGGAAATCAGTG
The DNA here is from genome assembly GCA_033628505.1 of Tringa tobata. Lineage (NCBI taxonomy): Eukaryota > Metazoa > Chordata > Aves > Charadriiformes > Scolopacidae > Tringa > Tringa tobata. The sequence goes on from JAHREE010000099.1 coordinate 191,727, forward strand.
AGCAATTACATCTGGGAAAAAGAAAGGGGAAACATATAAATATATGAGGCAGAAAGGGAAACTCAAGCATGGTCTGTAGGCAGGACAGGGTGCACAAGCCTGGCTGGGGGAAGCCCAAGGTTCATTAGTCCCTCCACTTATAAACCAGCTAGTTTATTTTGCTGTGTTCACTCTCAAAATTAGCTGCCCACCGCCAAAAGATGGATTTTTGAAACCCAAGGGCAAGATGTGGGCAGCTATTTCCAGTTGCCACAGAGTGCACCTGGTGATCCAACACGGGGAGCTGTGGAGAGTAGAAGCTCACGGGAGATGTTTTCTGATTAACGCTCCACTCTCTTCTTAGTAAGCTAAGAAACCTTTGAAGAATGGTAAATTACAATAATTGGTAACCCCTGGAATATTTCTAGCCTGCTTTTGTGGAGGTATAGAACAAACACTACTCAAATAACTTGCTTCTGGCATGACAGTTATTCCATAAAGAAGGGAGATTTGAAGAGAAATGGATATGAGTTGCATTTCATTTGTGAATTAACTTTCCAAAGAAGTTCCCACCTCAAATGATATATAAACACATGCACGCATACATAAACACTTATTATCTATTGATACCAGAGTTGGTTAAAATGTTTTGCTTTTCTGAAAGCCTAAGTGAGATTTCCCACAGACATTTTACATGTTTAATTAAATAGTTAATTCCCTCCTTTTTTTTTTTTTTTTTCTTTCTTTGCTGATTTCTTTTTCAAATATTTTTGGTGACAGAGTGAAAAAAAAAAGACCACAGGAACACTGAAAAAAGAAACAGCTAGTAAAGGGGGAGAAAAAAAGAATCCTACTGCTAGTTGCAATATATATTTTTAATGGGAATATTTTCATAAAAAAAAATTAAGTGGTGAGAACTTTGTAAAAAAATACTTCAGACAATTCAAAAGTGGAGGTATTTAGAAACACCATGCAGACTAGTGAGTACATGCCTTCTTTACACAATGCTAGATTTGCGTAGTGATTTATGCCTTTTGGTCAAGGGATCCCAAAACACCTTCCTAATCTGTGCAGTTATGAGACCGTTTTCTCCACCTGAAATCCACCCAGGTGTGGGCTGAAACGAATTCTGCAAATCTAACCTCCCAGAGCACTGCTACGCTATGTTTAAGGACAGAAAGTTGAAGGTAATTATAAAGACAGGAGATTTTTTTTTAAGATCAATTCATTTTCTGAGGTCAGAATGAGACTGTGACATTGGAACCAGTACCTCTCTTCTATGAGAAATACCGGAGGATTTTTATAGGCCTTGCTAACAGGTAAAAATAAATACTGGTCAGGAAAGGGAGTTGTGGGATCTTCTAAGCGGTTTTTCAGAACTGTTTAGAACAGCCCTTTGTGCCAGCAAACCAGCTCCAGTTTCCTCTTGGTGTTCTTGCATGACAGAGGACAACACAATGATACCAATGGAGAACTCCATCCCTTACACCCTGTGGAAATGCTGATCTTATTGGCAAAACCACCTCCAGGTTTGACCCACAGCCTGAGGATCCTGTGGGACGCACACGTTAGCTCAGATTTTGTCTCCTCCACTCTGGTAGCGCCAGTTTCATTCACGTAACTATAGGTAGGATTTGGTCTTGGAGTTTTTTAATCTAACCTCTATGGTTTTCCCCTTCAAGCAAGGAGAGACCAAGGCGAGAAGAACCTGTGCTTTGAAGACAGACTTCAGCCCTGCCTGGTAGGATTCTGCCATGGGATTTGGGGTGCTCAGCTGGGGAACCTGGGGCACCGAGACACACGTAGACGACGTAACTGCTATTGACACTTTTGTCTTACAGACATGCCTACCTGTTTCACGCTTATCACAAATGTGTACCATGGGAAAAAAACCCCACACCATAACATACATGTCAAAATCCAGTTTAAATATACTACTGTCCTTAAAGCACACGCTGATTCTTTTTTAAAATCTGATTGATACTTTTAGTGTTTGTGGACTCAGCCTCCCAATATAGTCCCCTGGAGGTCAGGAATGGACAAAAAAATGGGGACATCCTAAGAAACTCTGCTGAATTTTCCTGTCCATTGTCCTGCCAGAGCAGATGATGTCTGGGCAGGCAATATAGTTTCTGGATCAAGGACTGTGAGAACTTGGTAAATGCTTTGTGCAACTCTTAAGTGCTACACTACCTTAATTAAAAAATCAAAATGATTTCTACCTTCTGCCTGTCACATCGTGACTGTAACTGTGGTGCTGCCCCAAGCAAGTATCTCTCCATTGGCTGGAGCCTCCATCAGGCTGAGCAGGGAAGGCTCAGCGTGTTATTTCTCAAGGAACTGTGGATGGTCTTAACTCCCAGCTTGTTGTGGAGTTGCTGCAGGGTTTTGGGGACCAGCCATGGAATTGGGCTGGCCTTACTGGTGTGGGGGGCTTTTTCCTAAAAATGTAATTCTGCAGTCCATAGAAAGGCTAATCTAAGGTCATGGGAAGGGAATGACCTACTCCTTACTATATAGAGTGGTGGTGGGCAGTAAGTATTTTTTAAGGGTGTTTCAGTCTAAATAATTTGACCTTGTCATCATGAAAGCCTAACAAGCTTGAGGCAAAAAGCCAGATGTTTCACTTGTTGCAGAACTTGTTTTTTAGCTGGTTTTATATAGAATAGAAATATTTTTTCTTCTTCTTCTTTTTCACAGGCTTGGTCTATACCTGCCATCCCACAAAGCTGTGTAAGCATGGAGCTACCAATGAAGCACTGATTCCTGCCAGTTTGTGAAGAACAAAATAGAGAATTTCAATCCTGTCGCAAGAAAGAGATCTTGGAAAGAGGAAAATATGGCAGCAGAATCAAGGTGTGCTCCAGAGCCTTCCCCTCTGGTCAGACCCCAGCTCCTGTCCCCTTCCTGTTGGAAATGAATGAAAGTTGTGATGAGTCAACGCTGCTTTATCACCTGTGAAATTATTTATCCACTGGAGCATCACAGAGACGCGCTGCGCTGTCTCAGCTGCTGATCTCCGCTCAGCTCCTCCTGGGCAGGTGTCCCAGTCACATAAACCACCACGACAATTGATGTTAATTGGCACCCTTGTTGCAGTCTCAAAGGGGAGGCTAAAGATTTAATGGGCGTTGAGAGTGAATTATTCCCATATGCCTCAAGGTGGTCCCTGCAGAGCTGTGCCGAGACACACAGGCAGGACAGCGCGAGACGCCTGAACTGCCACCACTTGTGATGGATTTGCTTTTTGCTGGTATTTTTGAAGAGGACAAAAGCAAAAGGGAGAAACGAGAAACCTAGGGCATCGGGGGAAGTAAAAGAACCGCGTGCTGTCTCTCAAGGACACCTTGGAACGGAAGCAAATATTTTTTTTTCCTGGATGAATGTGGGGCAAAATGGGCGAATTCTTCACGTACATAAATTGGTAAAAGTCTTGACTTCATGGAGGTAACCACGCCATGTAAATGTACAGCTTAACACTAAATACTGCCATTTTTTGAGAGCTGAAGGATTTCACCAGCTTTCGTTACACTGATAATTTTTACATTATCAATGTAATACAGATTTTATTATCACCTGAAGTGAGCAAGTGTTAAATATCTCTATTATTTTTAGATGGAACCCGTTTAAAATCAAAGTAACAAAACATTCCACGGAGCAACAGTTTAGTTCTGAAACTCCCTGGCTCTTTTTGCTTTGCATTCATTATGATTTATCCTAAGTGTGAATAACATGCATTTTTTGTGGGCTGCATGATTTTAGAAATAATAAAAGAATGCTTTGGAAATGTGTCATCTCTTCACAGTTATAACTCAGCAGCTCAGGAGGCAAGATTTCCCAGTGCTAACTACTTTCTCGTTGGCTATCTATCTTTGTGTCCAAAACAATTTATTTTCAGATTGACTATAAAAGCAAGGCATCACATAATTGTCTGGCTATAAAATATGTAAAGTATTGCACTACTGGGGCTCATTAGCAAAAGCAGAGATGCTTTTTAGTAATCCATAAGGTGATAGTTGTTAATGAATGCTGCAAATTATTCTACTAACTACCTAAAGATTAATAATAGATACGTCTGCTGCAACAAACAAGTCTCAAACCTCTGGAGAAAAAGAAAGTGGATAATAATTAGAATAAGAGCACAACAGATATTCTTATATCTGCAGTTTTGATCCTATCAACTAAATGGTGGTTATGGTTTGTGTTATGTGTGCTGTAAACACTGCTTGGAGTAAGCTTCTAGGTTAAGAATAGGAAACACAGCTTGGGTTATGGATAGGAAATGAAAGTGATTTTAAACTTTGACTCGTGGGTCTAACCCTGCCCAATTTCAGTAGAATTAAGCATTTTTACAAGACTTGAAACTTTACAGAAACTCATTCATCTCTGTGGATGCATCCATTTCAAAGGAACCCGAAAGCAGGCACTGTGTTTAGGTGCTTATATTCTGGATAATTGACAAGGATTCTCATAGTTTTAGTTTAGCCTTTAGCTGACTACAATATACCCAGCTCAGCAGAGGAATTGTAGAGGATGAGCAGCGTTTTGAGCTGTAATATGTTAACTGCTTTAGTCGTGAGAATAATTAAAAAATGAACAAATATGTCAGTGGCAAATAGGACTGGACACCTCCTAAGCCCTTAAATCATACCTCCAAAAGTTTATTTCCCCGAGACACACACCGTACTGTTGGCTGACCTTTGCTGCTGGCCAGGCTTTGGAGGATGGTGTGTGGTGCAGCGTTCCCACTCACACAGGTTTCACTGGGGCAGAGATATCCCCGTGTCCGTTTTGACTGGGTCTGTGTATCAGCAGGAGAATAAAGGAATCTAGAAGATCTCACGTGGGTCACTGAGACCAGTGCTGGCTGTTGTAGACAACCATGTAATACATGGTCATATGGGCCCAGTCCAGAGAGATCCATGGAGTGGATCCCTGTGTGGCTGCACTGCCTGAATCCCAGCCCAGCACATCCTGGTTCCCACCATTCTTCAAGGGACTCCAGCAGCTGTAACTTCAGCCTTTTACTAGTCTGGGTCCCAGAAAACTTAGCGATATGGTTTAGTGATGGTTTTTGTCAGTGTTAGGTCGATGGTTGATGTTAGGTCGATGATCTGAAAGGTCCCTTCCAACCCAGACAATTCTGTGATTCCATGAAACGCAGCAGGTGAAATCAAGGGCTGCACAAGTATCTGAGGTCCCCCCAGCTATACTCAGTCATAAGTGCATTCCTGTTCCCAAGTCAGGGAAAATGCCCAGATGATCATAAAAAACAAAGCACCCCAGAGAGGGAAAGGCCAGGACACCTCAGTAGTCCCTGACAGTCTTCTGAATCTAACCAAACGTAACCAAACTGGCTCCTGTAGGGTGCAGCAGGCATGAAGTCATGCTTGTTGCTTAGAAATGCTTTGTTAAAGTGCATCATCACTTACCCAGGCTTGCTCTAAAGCTCATTGAATCCATGGGAACACTCTCAATTGACTTCTTCAAGCTTTGGATCAGTTTTCTCCCCTGGCAAATGAAGGCCTGACGATTCCTGAGCCCCTCACAAAGCCTGCCAAATGGCATGTAATTCTGCCAAAACCTATGGTGATTTCTGGAGAGGAGGAGGTTTCTTCAAAGAGGAACCTCACAGTTTTGTTTTGCCTTCAGATACAAGACGGAGAATGTTACAAGGCTCCTGAGATGCCTTCTGCTGCTCCACCCGCACTTCACCAATGATTAAAAATACTTTGTCAACGGCAACCCAGCACAGCACAATGATCTCAATTTGTAGATAAAATTGTTCAAAGACAATGATTCATGACTTGCCTAGTATGCAGAACAAGCAAAAAGGCAATTTAATTTGAACATGGAAGCACACACCAGTCCCTGCACAGTATCCCTCCAAATGGGTAAGTTCTCTATTACTTTCTGCTTATATTAAAAAGAATTCCCAGATGGTCCTGTTTAAACAATGTCTAAATAAATACTTTCCCGATCGTTTCATAAGTTGCTATAGCTCCTCAAGAAACTCACTGAGCACGCTCATGGCTGCAAGTTTGGAAGCAAATGGTGCAATTGTCATAACACAGCGTTGTGCTGGTCTTTCTGCATTTGGAGCTCCCGCTGAGTCCAAAAGATGTGTTGATTCAAAATATGTGTCTTCCACATTCAGGGTTGATATTTTTCAGTGTTTTGTCTGCTTCCTGAGAGGGAGCTGTGGAGTCTGAGGCCCTGATAATTTCCTTTTCAGGCAGCTTGACCTCCCGCACGTAGCACTGGGTGCTTCACAGGGACCTACCACTGTCCTGCAGGATAACCTGAGATACACCTTACCCTATCATCCAAAACTCCCTTTCTCCATCAGTCAAATTGGGGCATGAGATGTAGTTTTCCATTGTAAACCCTGAAGTTTGTAGAGGAGAGGATCTCCATAATGCTAGAAAGCTGCTGTTACACAGAATCCAAATCATGATTAGACATCATATAACTCATCATTTGCCTTGGATGGCCAGGTAGAAAGCACTGTCAGACCCTTTGGATTTGATCCTGAACTGCTGGAATGACTTGACGTGTTAGATATGTCACAACACTAGTTAAAAAAAACAAAAACAAAACAGGCTACTTTCTTTTATTAATCCTCATGAAAACTCGATTTCTAAAGGAAGCTTCCCTATCCTGACAAGGCTCTAGGGAAGTTCACAGTATGAAATGACATAATAAAATTCAAAGTCAAAACCAAATATGAACATTTAGCAGAAGTTCAAAAACATTTAAATTATAAGAATTCAGTGGTTAAAACCATAGGGAACTTACTGTTCACACACTATTGAAAGTAAAATAAAAAGGGCACTTCTTTATTTAAAAGCGTGAGTACTTGTTATTTTTAAGTAGGATTAAGTATCTGGACTTCCAATTACAGAATGGAAAATCCCTTTTTTATTGGTAAGATTTTAATTAAGTACCTTGATTTCTATAAATGGGAGCTTCATTTGACACTTGTGGCCAACTTTGAATAAGTGCTAATAGAAACTGAGTAAATTCTGCCAAACTACATAATGCTGATTGCTGCTCAAAGAGAAGTCTGCCTCCAATTTCAATTCCTTTAGTGAAAATCTGAAATAAGCACATTGAAGTCAATGTTGCACTGGTAGAAATCAGAGCAAGAATTGAGCCATGCCTAGGCGTGCGTTAGTTTGTGCACAGTATTGAGATATTGTATTGGTGGATACTATGGAAATGTACATAAAAATGAAAACATTTTTAAAGCCCCGTTCCATACAGATGACTTATAAAGAAGTAAAGAGGTGAAAGCCTTTCCTCCTGTGCAGTTTTTTAGCCATGTGTCTTGCTTTCTGGCAAGAAAGCCTATTGGGGAAAATAAATACATTGCCACTTGCACAGGAACCAGTGGGAAAAAAGAAATCGTCTTCCATATCTGCCTTCAGAGATGGTTTATTGCCTGAGATTTGCAGGCTCCACTACTTTTCTTAGCTCTGTGCTTTAAACATTAGTAAAGTAAAAGCAACTTCTCTGAAGTGAAAGTAATAAGCACAGGTACATATGTAATCCTTTTATTTTGTTAAACTATCCTGATGATATAGTCTAAAAAGAGATTTTCACTGTGTCTTCATTAGACAAAAATGTGTAAAGTAGATATTTACAGAACACTGACTCTTATGCATCTAGCAAAGGATGACATATATCTCTGGGATAGATGGCTTTCCATATTTTTATACTATATGTTATAACAGAAAGACATAACTAAAGAAGTATTTAATAAATCCTGAAGCCTTTTTTTTTTTTGTATTTATAATTTTTAAATTACATTAAGGGATACTTCACAGTATGAAGAGTTTTCACTTTTCAGTCAGGTACTGAGCAGAATAACTAATATATCACAAAAAGGAAAACTACAGAGAGTTATACGAGAATGTGTCTTTTATTAGTACAAAATTTTGTTTCCTTGTTGCTTATTTCTCCTCTGAGTTTGATGGAACGTGCACATACATGGGGTAAAGTTCCTCTCACCTAGCTTTAGCTGCTTGAAATATGGACATCTTCACCTGAGATACTTGTCTGGATGGAGCCTGGACTTCTACCTGACTATGGCAGCCAACAGTGAAGAGTAAGGTGCAATCCATCTGACTGTTTTAGATTTCTTTGATAGGATGAATTGCTCTTGCGGTACCTGTTTTTTTTTTCTCCCTGGTTATAAAGAAAAGTTAGACAATTCACTTGAATCTAGATGCCTACTTTTAACTACCTAGTTTATATGGTTTCTTGGCTTATTTGCAAATACATACTCTAGTTCATATTAATTACTACTTTACTTTCAAGCAGTCCCATGGACTTTAATGGGAGGAATTGTTCAACTTAATTTAAAGCCTAACGTATGCCTTCGTAATAATTTATATTTTCCCAGTACTTAGATTGCATTCCCATATGCCACTTTCATCTTTCTCATCCCTCCCCCACCATGCACATCCTGTGTATTCTCCATCCATCCTACTATGTTTTGTAGCAGCATCCCTTCCCTCCCAGATGGCTCTTCATCATGTACACAGCTTTAATGAACTATATCCTAAGGTGGTTTGGAGGAAGATTTCCCATGAGGCTGTGCAAAAAAGTAAGAGATAAGAAAAGTTCTTTTAGAAACTGGTATCTCACAAATTTCACTGGGCACGAGCGCTATTTTATCACAACTAAAATTGCAATGGGGTTCCTTAGAAATAAGATATTTACTGTTGCAGCAATTGTAAAATGTTGTTGATAGTTCCGAATAATACATTGAGGGAAAAGTGCAAATGATAATGAGAGCAGGTCGCTCACACAAGGGTACTGTATGTGCTATCTGCTGAACACTATATGTTTGATGAAGAAAGCAAGTGACATCATGTTATTTACAATAAATAACTTCTTAAGTGAGATTTGCCTATTTCCTGCTTTTTGTCTGTCTCTTGGCAGACCTAAAAAAGTTCCCATTTCCTTCATAAAGAGCTTTTCTGTTGCTTTGCTTTTTTGGTGAAAAGATTTCACTGAAATGATTTGATAAGCAATGCCTGAGGTATGCAATTAGTTGTGATTAGTTACTTGTACCATACAGTGTGGTTTTTAATACACGAGTGAATACATTTTGCTCTTGGGATCAGGAGGAGAAACTCTCTGGGGACTGAGATCTCATTGTTAGATGGGAAACAAATGAGAAGGAGCGGGATCATTTTAGGAAACTGTGCCAACCAATCTTTTATCTAATGAGTATTTCTAGTGATACTTAGTTGCACAGATTAATTCCATTTTTTCCTGTGACCTTTACACACACAAGGTGCATGTTACTTGTGGACAGGGAAAAATGGAAAGCATTCTCCCTAGTGTTCAGGGAGAAGAGGTTTTCTCAAGTCCTGGTGCACTGGAGGTACAGAGGGAATGAGGGAAGCATGGCACAGAGATGCATGGGATTGCCTGCTTGGGATTTATACATAATGAAGTTGACTAATCAGTGCAAATTGAACTGAAAATCCACAGACTATGAGATGCTAGTGTTGCCTGCAGCACTCCTGAACCTGTCCTAATCAAAAGTCAGACTGAGGGAAGATAAAACAGATTTACACTAAAATGAAAGACAAAAGCCCACTCTTTCTAAGCAATAATCCATCTTGATGAAACCAGAGCGATCACACGAAGGAGCACGTGTGCCAGGGCGAGCTCACTACAGCGAGCTAAACGGAGTGGGGTTGTCTCCAATGGTCATTACAGCATTTCTTTGCATATTAGCCTTCATTTCTATCACACATGCATTTAGAGCTTTGGGCAGGTATTGACAAAAATCTGAATATATTGCACCTCTGCTGCCTAATTACAGTGGTGACAGCAGAAGACAAAGGAGATACATGAGATCCGAGCAAGGTGTTAAATCATAATAACGTGTGTTCACACCATGCCCCATTCCTATGTACAGAATGAAAAAATCCCACTAATTAAGGTTACTTTGTTAGACTGATAGGTAATTACTGGAGCAAAACTTGTAACCTCCTGGCCCTTAGCAGTAAAAGGTCAAAAATAATGGTGTAGTCCTTTATAAATCTATAAGGAATAGCCAAGGAATACCAAGTAACTTAACACAGAAGAATTTTAAGTTTCTATACACACTCTTTAATGCTTCCTAAAGAGTGCTGCTTAGATTCATATTTCTTTCAGCTTACAGGACATTCTGAATTTAATCTCCCTCTAGCCACTAGTCTACAATGATTTCAGCTGTGGGTCACAAAAGTTAAACCTGATAACAGCTCCATTGCAGCCTTTCTGCTTTAGAGGTCAATGAAAAGTTTCTCAGGAGGCATCATTCAAAAATAATATCTACTTTTACATGAGAGATTTAAGTTAGAGTTTGATTTCCTCTGTCCTTTGACTTAGAGACTTTTCTTTGATTAAAATGAAGAGTACTAAATGCTGAAAACCTGCTGGAGAGCACATCTCTCTTAAAGAGCCACCGTCTCTGTGGAGCTCGTGTCTACAATATGAACCAGGATTTTGTTGGTCCAACAAGAAATAAACATTGCAGACAACTGCTAGGAAAAACTGGTGACATTAGGGGGCCTATTAACACTCCGTCAAATTAACAATATATTTCTAATTCCCTTGAGTGTCATATGTGTTTTTCTTATAATATTGGCTGATTCTCTCCTGCATTAATGAGGTGGACTGCTGCCAAAAATATGCAAATGGAAATCCAGTGGACCTGCTTTTGTAAATTCAGATATCTAGGAATTCGCACTTAAATGAGAGTTGAAAAACCCCCAACCCAAACCAAACAGTCATTTGGTAGCAAATTCTGTGCTGTTAGATTGCTTGCACCACTGCTGGAAAACATCAATATGTAAATACCTTGAACTCTAAACTCCTGAAGTCTGTATTATCTGAGTTTTTACAGTGGAGGTGTCAGGTCCCCTTTAGACTCTCTCCCACATTTAAATATAGATCTGCAATCAAATTATAGAGCTTTCCCTAGGAAACAGCAAGTCAAGTAGTTCCCAGATAATGTAGACAAACAATTCACATTTCCTTGGCTGTTCCACTCTTGCTGAATCTGAAAATTATTTCTGAAGCTGAAAACCGTGCCTTAAAGCAGGAGAGAAGCACACGCATCTCTACACATGTACAAACCCCGTATTTAATATAGTAACAGATTGTAATTCTCCTTAGAAACAAAACAAAGCAACAATAATGCTACACAAAGCACTGGCAAACACCACACAAACCTGCTCAGTGGCCCCTACTAAATCTGGGGTTAGGCATTATGACACAGGGTATTGGAAACAACCCCATCCCCGCCTCTCCACAGCCCCTTTTCCATATGTTCCTTATTTCTGGTTACCTTCCAGCCGCCAGATGTTCTTTCCCACTACCACCATCCTGGACCTGCAGACCCTTTTTCTGGGCAGAAATAATAGCATGCAGATTTCAGGAATATTTGCCTTTATTTGATGCTATTCTTGTCCCACCCTTGCCATGGCTTCAATCTCTCTGAAAATTACATGGTAGATGATCTTCATTTGGAAGTGGCTATACTGGACATATATTCATAGATTTTAAGGCCAGCGGGGACCAATATCCCTATTTACTCTGGATTTCTGCGTGAGAATATCATAGATTTTAGCCAGTGATGCTGGTGTTGAGTCCAACAGGCAAGAACGTATCTTCTAGCCCTGTACTCCTGATGGTACACAGGTTAATGGGCAAACTGGTTCAAACGGATCAGGTATAAAACTTAACCCTTCTTCCACTAGAATCTCAGATATTTTATTAGATGTGAGCAGAGAGGGCCCCTGCCCAGCTCGCTCCCTCTGGCTCCAAACAGATACAGATCCCCAGCTTTTTTCTGTTACTCCCAACAGCTACCTTAGTATCCTTAACATATGAAAAGAAGGGAGAAATTTTCAGATAATAAAGCAATTCTCAGTCTCTCCAGTTAGATACAAAAAAGGCTCCAGTTTCTGGAGACTATCATTTACTTTCTTCTGCTCTTATGCAGTAGGATCCAAATCATACTCATTTTTAATGAAAGGTTAATGTAAATCATATGAAAAGCCATGCAGTGTTTCCCTGAAGTGTACATGCTAAATTACCATTCAGGAATTCATACCTTTCAGCAGAAAAAAAAAAAGAAAAAGAAGTTTCATTCCTATTTGAGACAAGTGGTTGTGATATAAATCCAAACCAAGGAATATAAAATAAAAAGATGGAAGAGGCAAAGTTCTATTTTTATCCCATTTAGGTACTCAAGCTGCAGCTAAATCTGTAATAAGGTTTACAAAAGCATGTAGGTGATAATCTATGACTTTAGGAAAGAAAATGCTTTAAAAATTGTCTCATGGTATAGATGGTGGTTCTCCTTTAAAAGGATTGCAAGCCTTGTTCAAGTGCTCACTGTGTTTTGCATTTCTGAAGACTCCAAAACCCAACCACAGGAGCAGTTTTATCAAGGCTTGCATAATTGCACGTTTTCAGTAAACAGATATATGGGGCCCAGCTGGGTCTGGGCTATATCTTTACTTGATTTTTTTTTTTTTTTTTTGGTATAGAATGCAAACTCCACAACAAAAGTAAGAAACAGTGTTTGAGGAATGAAAACCTAACAAGTGAAATAGCTAGTTAGATGAGATGCAGTTTAGGCCAGCTGAATATCAGTTGCACAACTGAAGATTGTAAAATCAAATTTTTACAAATAAAATCAAAATAAAATCAAATTATTACACAAATCCTGATTTCAGTGGCTTCACACTAAGGATGCATTTACTGACAGTGCATTTTGTATTCAATAACACTGAGACAATCTTTTATGTTTGTTGCATGCCTGGCCATAAACCAGACCTGACTTCGTCTTACATTAACTCATCAGAAATCCACACAGCAGCAAAACACAACTGTTTAGGTAGAATCTCACAGAGGAATTAAGTTCTATCAAAAAGCAAAATTTAGACCATGTGTTTCCTGTATGACATGAATCTGGTAATTACCTTTCTTGCTGCTTTGGGTGACACTCTGATATCCATTAGATCGGTTTTCTGGGTGTTATTTCACTCGTCTTCCCTTTGTGACTAGTAATCTTTTTTCTTTTTTGATTGCATTAAGCTACACTTTAAATGACCTCCCTACCTGTCTTGACTACTGTAGCCACAGAGAACTTGCAAACAGGTACCCAGAGCTCTTCAGCCCTTTAAATGTATTCTGTAATGAACCTTAAGCCGTGACACCTGCAGATATTTTTTTAAACCTTTTTAGATCATCACCACTAGCTTCTGAAGGCATTTAGTCTGAAATAAGAGCTTTTCCTTCCTCCTCATCTCCCTGTGTTCTGCCCACTGGATACCCCAGAAGGAGTGTAATGGCCGTGTGTGCCTGAAGGTGATGAAACCCACCCTGATGATTTTGGGTGGGTCCCCCATAATTTTGTATGATAATTAAACTGTTTAAACCACTAGAGGATAAAACTGGCTCTTGAGGAGGGACAATTACAGACCCACAAGCAGCTGAAGTGAAACCAAAAGTGAATGGAAAAAATGACTTGCAAAAAAGTGTTTTTCTGCTGCGCAGAAAGTTTTTGCATGCATGTGCATATGTATGTTTGTCATAAGTGTCACATCATTTCCTGGTAGTCACATTATTTCAGTAACAAACCCCAAACACAGAGAAGACCTAAACTGAGAGCAAGAATTCATGTAAATCTATTTTTTCCTCCCTTTATCTGACTTTGGGGACCAGATCCTGGATCACGGCTTCTCTGTATGTTCAGGGCATTACCTGGCTCTGGGAACAGCAGCAGCTTCAAGACCATCTTGAAATTCTATTTGGCCCCTAGGGACTGTGGAAAATAGAGAACACAAATAGTACAAGTCACGTTATCCACAGCCCTGATGTTCCTCCCTGTCCTCTAGTCTGCCCAGCAATGGAGCAGGGACACTACGAACTCATTAAGGAATCCCAAAGAACTTAAAAGATCATTGCACAAGATGGTCTTGTGGCCATTTCAGTTTTTGAGTCTCTTGTGTGCTGCTGGCCTTGTGCAAAGAGGCGGCACTGAAACAGATTATACTATAATTATATAATAGCATCTCAAGAATACCTGTGTAACTACAGAAATATACCAGGTTAAAACACAAGATTACATAAAGAACTCAATATTGGAAATAAAACAAAAATGGGCATATCCTGAGTTAGCACAGTGGTACCAGGATCTGATATTGTGCCTTTGTTTAATACTGTAAATTAAACACGAAATGTAGTTTAATTTTGTGTATACTTGTAAATAAACAATATGTTGTAGATTTCATCATGCTCATTTTATGGAAAATTATTCCACTTATTGTTCTGATTTTTTTTCTTTTTCTTACAAGAGCTTATGATACCACATCTTCTGTTTATCTGGGTGATTTTTTTCTGAATGTAAAAAAAATATATATATTGTGCAGCCTAACATCCATATCTCTGATTCTGTGAGCATCCCTTTTGTTTGCTGCACACAACATGGTTGCAACAAAGACATTTATGCTTTTGGAATCTGAAGCATGAAGTCGTTCTAAATCTGTGCCCACAGGTAACAATTACTTCACTCATTAACAGATCTCCCTAGTCTCTCATAAAACAACTTTGAAAGGGTCTCTGGGGACGGAGTTGGGAAGTGCATTTTATGATCATTAATATGGCACTACCTTGGAAATACCTAGTTTAGCTGTTTTAGCCGCAAAGCTAAATTATTTGCACAACCCAGCAGGTTGCAATGACAGGGAGTGGACTAATGCCAGCCCCAGCGGGCCCTCTTCATGCCCCGGGGGGCTGAATCACATTTTATTCTTTGGCATCAGCAAGTCATAACTAAGAGAAAGGGACATAGCAAGGCTAGAAATGAATAATTTATGTAGGGCATTCAACAGGATATGAGAAATAAAAGATCAAAATGTAAAAACCTCGTGGCAATTTTCTGTGTGCATGTATTCAGGAAATTTGTAAATGATTGTTTTAGCTAAAAACAATCATTAAGATAATTTATTAATAACAGTTCGGCATATTCAAGGCTGGCAGTCAAATGCAGCGGTGACACAAAGAGTCAGGTCTTCACTGAGGTACATACAGCTTGGCTTACTTTCATGAGTGAAGAATTTTGGTCTCTGGATCTGTCGTACTAGAGTTAAGTACTCTTTCCATAAATAATTGATAAATTTGTATAAAGATCTTTGGATTGCTAAAGACAATGCTGCAGAATGAAAAGTGCCCTGCAGGGAGATCTAGATGATTAACCAAACTATAAGACCACTTCACACAGTATTCGGTTTATAAAAAATGCAGGAGTGTTGATCAGTCTGCAATGGGTTATGATAAAAGCATTAAACGCAAATATCTAAGGTCTGTAAAACAGGAGCCTGTCCTTTGGATCCCATAGGTACCAAAGTTTGCCACAAGCCAGTTCAAACTTAATATTCTTCCTTATGAAAAAAACCCCATGGATATTCTCAAAATGTTGCTAAAAGGGTGTTTCTTACACAACCGAGGGTGCCGTGGAAAGTCAACTGTCCTTTCAAAGTAGAGAGAAGAAAAATATTGGTTGCACTGAGTGGCTTTTTCTCAAGGTGCCCAGAGTTTTGCTGGGACTTGGCCATGAAAATTCCTGAGGAAACATGTGTCATCAAGGAATGTGAGGGAAAATTCAAGATAAAGAAGGTAGCTGTCTGCTCCCGAGGACAAGAAGGGATGGCTTGCCCCAAAGTGTTTGCAGCACGTGTCAAAGTTGTGTACCTCAGGTACTGTGCTTATTTGGTGTATCAAGAAGATCTGTCACTGTGTTATATCATCACTCAGAGATGCCACTCAGGCTGTTTTTTAGGAAAACAAACTTCATTTTAGACACCTCAATCAATTTCCCTGTTGTGGCTTTTCCCCTTCAGGCCAGAGCATCCCAATTCCAGTGCTAATTATTCCTATTACAAAAGTCCCTCAGGTCCTGCTCAGACTGCTGTGCTTGCGGGTGTGCTAAAGCAGAACTGGAAACACTCCCAGTACCAAAGAATTTACAATTAATTTAAGGCAGGATGCAACAAGTGGGTATGCGAGACAATAATTAAGGTGAGGGGATTGGAAAGGAAACCAGTAATAGCAACATGTGGTCACATTGATTAGCTCCACACAGGCTGGTGGTTTAGAGTCAGCTGCATTATTTTTTTTTAATGCTGAGATAGAAACGAATAAAATATAGACAATTATGATTTAGAGTTTATACTGTCACTTTCTTTAAAAAAATTTGAAAAGTGTGGCTTGCAAAACTCATCAATTATATTTACCAAAACGGCAGGTGAATTCTTCCTCTTAGGAAGAGAGGAAAGCTCAAAGGACTCTGATACCATCTGATAAACTGTCAGCAGGGCAGCACTGTTCAGGTTAATAAGATACTTTTTGTTGACAGCTTTGTTGGATATTCTTCTCCCAGGGAGGTTTGGGTAAAAGTCCGGACCCATGAAAATACAGCCTAGCAGGATAAAAGTCTTAAAACCATAAAAGCTTAGTGAGGGCCGTTAGTATAAATCACACTGTTGTGACCCCATCCAAAATTAAGTATTTGATTTTCTTCTGCCGGCACTGGGGCCAAAACTGTTACTGACTTGCATGGTGTAGGACCAAGATCTGTGTCTGCTCAAGTGATGTCACACAAATATCCTTCCTCAGTGGTAATTTAATTCATGTCAGGCAAGGAATAGACCTTTGGCCAATGTAAACTGGCATGGAGCTAGGATAGTTGAGACCATCTGCAGATTTGTCGAGGGAGATACTGATTTCATGGGAATTGGGGTGGACAATACCACAGAGAGAGAAAATGAAGGGTGGTGAAGGCACGTGTTTGCAATATCCCAGCTGCAGGGGAAATGGCACATTAGTTTTTCATTATCAGAGAGAAGGTGTCATTCTGTGGTCATCAGGATAGGTTATTTGGACATGAGATGGAAAAGTGAAATGAGCCCTGAGACAATATGGCCCCATGGAACCTACTAACACTAAGAAAAGTGATCTGCAAGAAACTGGAAGGTGAAAACCCTATTTATGACTGCCATCCAGTATAATTTAATGTAGCAAATAACAAATACTCAGACTGAATATATGAGAGTTGAAACAGTGCAGGTATTAATATATCTGGTCTTCCCACAGATTGGCAAGCAGCCTAAATCCACTGCTACCTGAAATTATGCCAACCTGTTCAGCACATCTGAATTTAAAACTAATCTCTTATTTACAATCAAAGCATCTACAAAGCTGGTGCTTGTAATGGGTTTTATTATACTGCATTAAAGATTGTCATTGAAATTTGCATTTCCAATGGCCAATTAGTCTATTTATTTATTAGAATTTAGTCATGCTATTTCTAGTAAATGAAATGTAGTGCATAAGAACATAAATAGGATTATTAGCTACATTCCTCTCTTTCCTTTTTTACAGGCTTCATTATTTTTGCACAAATGCCAGGTTTTTTTTTCTGTGAAAAATTAAGTTTGCATGAAAACTTGCCCACTCTCAAAAGCTGTGATGACATTCAGGGTGATTGCAAGTTATACCACATTAAAAAAGACGTTTCTCTGAGAGCAGTGGTTAAAACCCAGACGCCAACGTTTATTTACATTTGCAATGCTTGTGCCATGTGTATAGTGATACAGTGAACTGCTAACTTTTGGAATGAAAATAACTTGTGTCTGTGTTAAATGTCACAGGAAATTGTAGCACTGATTAATAAGTAAAGAATACATAATTAGAAAAAAAGTTGCTCCTTGTAAAACTGCTGTGCGTGTTTAAATTCTCATTCAGTTTTTCAAGAATGAGCAGATTAAAATAAATAGATAGATCACGTAATGAAATTTGCTCTCCCCTTTTAACGTGAGTGTTCAGGTTTCAGGATAACATTGTTCCTTAGCAATTTATTTAAAACAGGAGACAGAATATTTCAATTATTACCTGGTTTATTAAGCTTCCAAATATAAAGAAAAAATTCTGTGTTCTGTTTTGCCTCAAAATTACAGTTAATCTGAATAAAATTACAGCCTTAGTGACTAGAGAGTAGAAGTTTTTAATTAAAGCTTTGGAAAGTATTTCTTCATATTTTCATTGGTGACAAGCCTGCAAACAACAAAAATTGGGGTGACAAATGAAAGGGATGGGAATCATGAGATCCCACTCCAGACTGGAAAATTCTTGATGTTTTGGACTTCTGTTTCAGCTTCCAGTGTCTCTTGCCTCTTGCAGTGTCTCCTTCCCTCGAGCTTTAGAAATGAAGCATTTGGCATGCTTTTCAAACACGAACAGAACGTAACAATATGTAGAGATGAGACTAACTAGATCTTTTTCTCAGGTGGATATAGTAAGGTCAATGTCTAAATCACCGAAAGCTAGAAAAAACAGCGTTATCATGGAAGGTTTGTGAGCCTTGCTGCTGATCAGAAGTCTTTCTCTTAATACAGCCTTCAAAACATGTGGACCTATTCCAGGAAAAGTTCTACATCTGACAAAAGGGGTTTTTTTAATTTTTAGTGTTTGGTCATTCCTTAGGCATACGGAAGCTGGAGAAATATTATTTACATAAATTCATTTGTGATATACTTGTAATGAACTATTTTAACGAGAAATAGTTAAGCTGGTTGTTAAAATTAAAAAGAAACTGATACACTCCTGTGTACTTATAATTTGAGATGGTTGAGATGATTGCTTTTTGGCAGAGAGAAAGTGAAGGTTTGATAGGACGGATGGCAGTTTTAAACAGTGATCTCTTTTTACATCTATTTTATAATGACAGTATATTTTCACTACCATTAAACTGAAAACAAACTTCACAAAAGTCTACAGCTGGGAATGGCATCAAGAATATAATGTACTCTCTGCCAATCAGGGTCCTCTTCCCTTTTTACTGTAATCAGGAATAAGAGTCTTGCTTGAATTCAAGCATGAGGTCACCTTTGCTGGGTTATTCAAGTAGTTTGTTGTTTCTCCATAGCGGGCAGGTTGAAACCAGAGCAGCACTGCCATTTCTTACCTAGTGATCAAGGAAGTGTGAGAGAAAATGACATTTGACCACTAAGAAGTGCTCCTCTGCTTCACTCTATATATCACTTTGAGCCAAAAAATGATGGACAACTCTTACTTACATTGAAAACTGACTTTTTAAAAATGAGATCTCAGTTTTAGCATGCATATTCAAAACCATTTACTTGCAAATATAAGCTGAACTCATTTCGTCATGAAAACAACCAGAAAGAAAACACTCCAGCAAAGCTATGCTCAGATTTCAAGATGGTGTTCAAATGGATCATCATGAAATAAATTTTTGGAGTTCAAAGCTCTAAGCAAGGACTTTGCTCCTGACAACCATTACTCACATGTTTGCCAATCCTTTTGTTGCACGGATCTGAAAATAGATGTGACTTTACTAGTAAAGCTCTGATAAAATCATTCTGGATGTTTTTCATGTTGGCTGCCAGAGCTTCCAAGTGACTACTGTGATTTTTCCGGTGATCATTATGAGCTGCTTTGGAAGTCTCCTATCAAGTAAGCAAAGTTCCTGTCATTGAATATGTACCATCTATGTAAACCTTGATGCACTTTCCACACTTCACAAAATTTCCTTGTAACTTCGAGTGGACAGACATGCCCTGACCACTGCCAGCTTGGTAAGCAGTGACAAAGTGAAGGACCTTCCAGCACTTTGAAATTCTTATCACACATACAGGCAAGTTGGCAGCAACAGTGACAGCAGACTTGTCTCACTGCAAGGTGGAGGCTTGTTTTCAACATCTTGATCTATTTTCTGAACGCAGTGAGAGTGGCATTGTCCGAGGCAGGTATTAAATCAGGATTCTTGTCTGACTTTCCGTTCAGTTTTGCTGACAGCCCGTTTTTCCTTGCAGGTACAAACAAGTCTTCTGTGACAAAGCAAAGTTTTCTGGCTTCAGCAATATGGTAACTTGAATGAGAAGACGCTTTAAAGATTACAGCATTCACATAAGTGGCTGTCAAACAGATACTTTCCTTTTTCGTTGTCAGCTCACTGACTTAATGCTCTTTTCTCTTTGAAATGATTCAGGCTAGTAAAGATGATCATCAGATTATAGGAAGACTTTGTAACATGAGGCACAAATCATTAGTACTTAATCTGCTTTAATTTCACCTGAACTTGGGCTATACCTATCCTGTCCCTTTTCCAGGTCCGCTACAGGTTTGCTCTTAGGTTCCTTCTGGGAGAATCAGTCACACAGACACCACCTGCCTCTCTTTATTCAGTACGAGTTGGCAATTTATCATTGTTGAATGACACTTAGAGCATTTTGTCGCCTTGCAATTGTGTTTGAGCTCAGGCTTCACACTTTCCCTCCAAAGTTACAGACCCACTGCCACCCCTGAAGCGGCGGCCAGGCTGGAAGAGGAAATATGTGACTGGTGGAAAACTAGCAATACTATTGTAAAATGTTATTACACAATGTCCAATACCACACCGGAGCAGAGGGAGTATCCTGTTCTTCCCCATGCCATGTCAGTGCCAGCCTGAAAACAGTGAGAATGGCTGGAATTAAAAAAACTAATTGTTATAAGCACCCAGATGCTCCATGTCCATCTGAGCCTGGGGAGGAGAGGACAGCAACAGAAGCAGGAAGATGCTACTGCACTCGTATCTGTCCTCCCCACCCAGCTGAGAACTTGGTGAGGCTTTGAGAAATATTTGGAAACTTGCTGGCAAAGACTTCTGAGTAGTTTAGGAGGTCACCAGTGCCATAGGGTTTCTCTGGATATGGGGTCTTTTGGACCCTTCCGTACTGAGCTGTCTCCATTCTCAACCCCCTTGGCAGTAATCCCTTTGACTCTTAAGGACCACAGGTGAAAATCCACGGAGCACAGACCCTTGTTATTCATGTGGAATCACTGTGGTTTTAGGTAGGAGACACTTTCTTGGTTAGCAGGGCTGAAGGAGCTTGTGGTGTGAAGAAGGATAAAATGGTAGAGGACAACTCTGCTGCTGCTGATGCTTCCCTCTCTAGACCATGCTCCTTTCCTCCCTGCAAATTCCTAACAGCTCCTCCATTAGCAGGGGGCTGGTGGAGACCTCACTGCAGATTTCCCTGGTGGTGAGCACAGGAATACTTATGTGCATCCTGCGTGATTGCTTCCCATACTGCATTCACACAGTATTAAATCTGCTTCTGGGCTTTCTGTGGGCAAGGCACTCATCCAGAGGTTTCATTTCCATTGACTGGTCTTAAAATATTAGTGACAGAGCAGAGAGAAGACACTGGCTCACTTTAGCTACTTTACAATTTTTCCTGTCCCTTTCCTGGAATCACCTGCTTGTTCCTGGGTATGTTTTCCTTATTTACCTTCAGAGCTTTGCCTCATACATTTCTGGTCAGGGTAGTATCAATTTAGAAAGAAGCTAAGGCTTTATACATCTAAAGAGATTGGGGTAAGAGGGTGCTTGGTGAGGAGAAAGGTAACTTCTGAAATGGCGTGCTTTAGGGCTTGGGGACAGGAGAGCTGAAAAACATTGGATTTGGGGTTATGAGAAGTTTGGGGATCTCAGTGCTGGGTCAGACTGCTGGGGAGCTAGAGGAGGCTGCGGATGCGAGGGGCTCAGAGGCAGAAGAAGTTGTGTTTGCCTCTGACATCCTCCCCTTTTGGGTATTTTTAACTCAGACTCCAGGTCCAGAACACACATACGCACACAGACATGCACACACAACTGCTCTTCATTTTCTTTGCTGCTGTCAGGAATATGGTTCTATCCCTAATTACTTCTTGGCCAACTTGTAACATTGTTCTCATCCCTAAAGATACAGCAAAGTTTCCCCTTATTTCAGCCCATCTGTCAATGAACATTTGCATTTATTTAACACCCTGGTGTACCCGATTTGGACAGGAATGTTGGCCCAAAGGTGGGAGAGATTTAGTTTTGCCAGAAACTATCTCACTTTAGTTCATGTTAGCAAGATCCCATAAGAGCTTTTTTAAGTGGCAGCTATTTACCCGACAGTAATTTCATAAAATTCAAAAGAACTGTATTAAAACCAGATAATTTTCCAGTTCAGGGTAGGTCCTTCAGATGGAGTTGTCAATTTTACTGTAGACAGACGCCAGCTGAAAACTAAAGGAAACAGACACGATTCTCAAATTCTTCTATACCTCCCTTTGGGCAGTTAAGCACATTCCTTGTGGAAACTACTCTGTTGCAAAAAAAAAAAAGGGGGAGAAAAGCTACTTATTTTTTCCAGTGTCATTTAAAAATACTATGAGTACTATTTTATACTCCTATATAAAGCAAAACCACCCAGAGTACTTAGGTGGAATATTAAGACAAAACTTCTACTACTGTAGATTTTGAAGTCTAAGCTGAAGTTTATTCAGTGCATGAACTTTTTTATACCCTGCATACAAGTATTATTGCTGAACAAACACAAATCTGGAGAGGCTAAATAGTCATAGGTACAACTTCATTATCTTCCTCACGCTTTTTTGTCTAGTTCCTGTTATAAGATTGTTAAAGAGAATAGATTTGATTGTGCGTCTCAACATATTTTAGGTGGTATAGAGGTTTTCAGAGTTTTAAACAATGATTTTACATAAACAAATGCTTCCTCAAGTAGAGTTAAAACCCCTGGAGTTTCTTTATAACATAGAGTTCATAATCTGAAATACTATATGCAAAGAAACAACTATCTATCTTCTTTTGAAGCAAGTGCAACTTCAGAGGTTGGGACCCTCACTTTTAAGCTCTCTAATTCTAAACAATAGGTGTGGACTATAACAGTCTAATTTAAAATTTTTGGTCAGTTACTTAAAATTTAACAAAAACTATTTCTACCTCCTTATTTCCCTTTGTGCCAAGAATGGGCTTTAATCTACACCTTATATTCAAACACACTGGAAATGTAGAGATGCTTATTTTTCATTGGGATCTATACCTTGAATCTGATGCCACCTCTGCTAATACTTTTATAAAATATTATTACAGAAATTAGTCATTAGCATCCAAAAAAGAACATCTGCATCTAGGTCAAGACTTGACACTGTAGTTCCTCCTTATTTTAATCATGCTGGGTAATTTATGGAAATTCAGAGCTATTCTACAACAACCGTTTCTAATACATATTCTCACACATATTTCTATAATCTTTCTTTAATATCCAATATAAATTTCAGTGTCTCAGCTCTTTGGATTGAAGGTAGCAATTTCCTTCTACAATGCCATGCTTATGGGCTTCATAGTCTATAAGAAATAATATTTCTTTCTATAATGCAACCTGGCAAACAGGTGTTAGAACTACTCATGTAGAAGTGACCAATTCAATGGTTATGGTGCAGTGTAAGTAGCTGTCATCAGATACTGTGGGTTTTCTTGTAAAACTGATTTTTAGAAAGAGACTTTCTTGGAAAAAATAAGACATAAGAAAGCATAACTGGAAGTCGTTTGTGTGAATTTGGAGTCTATTTCATGCAGAGTCAAATGTTTGTTGTTTTTTCCCCCTAAATATGATTTTTTAAATGTCTGTTTTCCTTTTTTTTTTTTTTTTCTTAAAACATGGCCTTTCAAATGTCATCATTTTACTGTGATAACCTCTACTGTGACTTCAAGCAGAGGTAGTGCCACCTTTGGAATCCTTTGAATCTCACCTGGTATAATTTGCCACAGATAACTAAATGATGGCAATTTATACTAGCTAGGCATTTATATAAAGGTTTGTTTCTTTCTCTTATTTAAGATAAAATCAAAACTATCAGGTCTTTTGAAAAGCAGCATTTATGCCACCCATGAATCGCCTCTACTAAACATAGGAAGATACAATATTTAATTGGCTAATCCACATAAAATCCTTTGGACTATTAGATTGGCTGCAGGTTTTACAATTTGATTCATGTACATTAATGTGCACAATTCCTCATTTTGTTCTTTTTTGGATGCTAATGACATGTGCCTGTTAAGATTTTCATTACATTACCTAAGATGTGTAATCAAGCAGTTCCATAGCAAGAGTTTTTCAGCCCTATCACAGTTGCTATTTTCTTTGCATTGTCTAACTTCCCTTCACTGTCTACAGTCTAAATTATCTTTTTTTTGGTATAAATTCTCTCTGGAAATTAGCATACCCTACTGATTTTTAATGGCCAGCGGCTTGTTTGAGACATCACTTTGACCTCCTCTTGACAAGCTTGGCACTATAAGTAACACAATACTCCCAGGATTGGAACTTCCCATGGCAGCCATAGCTAAGCCCATGACTGTGTGTGAGAGCTGTTTTGGACCTACTCAGCCTAGCAGAATGGTATTAAGGAAAACTAATATTTTGACCAGTCAGCTGTACAGGAAAAACTCTGCAAGATGACCAAATTTTATGAACCTTTGTGAAATGTGAGGTTTAAAGTATTTCTTTCTTAAAGGTTTGGCTGTATTAATTTTATTGTAGTCTTATAGATACATGTGAGCATGCAACATGCACATCTGATAATTGCCTAATCAATTGTTACGAATAATTTCATCTTTACACCTGCAAAAAATTGGATTAAGGAAGCCATGAGTGAAAGATTTTAGGATTCCTATATATAACTTTTACAAAAGGGTTTTTAATGAATCCCTTGCTTAAATTTTGGGCAACAGTATACACTAGTGTCACGTCTGTTGGCAGGTTGATCTCCACTATCCAAAGAATTTGGGACAAGAAAAAATCTCTTAGGCATATGAGCCCCAAATTATAAAATAATTTTGCTTCAGATGTAAAAGCCAGATTAACTCATGGCAGCTGGCTTGTAAATGTATTAAATGGACAGAGGCATAGTGAACGTCCTTCAAGATGAATTTCTTGTCATCTTTTCTTGTGAAAAGAGGTTTATCCCATCCCTTCAAAATCTGTAGGGTATCCTATTTTTTTAGTCTCAAAAATATATTTGGTTTTCTTTGAAGATGAATAAAACTGAGATGCTATTATATTCAGTTCCTACTTTGCAGCATCCAGAAATTCCTTTGCTATTAATATGCCAGAGAAACAGATTTCTTTGATTTTTTTCAGTTTAGAAGATCAAAAGCTGTCAGAAATTGTTTCAAAAGAAAAATAAATCTTTGAGAAGTTGGATTTGAAATAATGAGTCTCCAGCATGTTGCATATACGGTACTTAGAACTGTTTAATGGAAGATGCTGCTATAATTGTGGGGTTTGTCTTTTTACAAGTATCACTCACCTAGAAGATATTTCAATATTAGTTTTGCTTTTTCTGAAAGTAATTATTTGAAAATTGGATATTAATGGCATTCTTTTTTTTGTAACTTATTGCAAATACTTAATCGGGTAAAAGAAAAAAGCAACACACATTTAGACTAAGAAGAAAAACTCTTAAAAACAATTTGGAAGTCTGCACAGGCTTTTGTCTTCATGTAAAAGCTTTTCTTTTTTTTCATTAGTATTTTTGTGTTTAGAGAAACTGATCATTACGCAGACATGAAATAGCACTTTGTTGTTGCTTTATTTGCTGTGGAAGCATCGTGGCCTGCCTTGTGTGGTTTGTGGATGACAGCCATTGTACTAACCACCCATCAGATAGGATTGTGACCGCTCTAATATATGCACAAAGGTCTTGCTGTGTCAGAGAATCATATAGACATTAAAACTTGGAAGTCTTGGTTTGTATTAACATCATCAAGAAACCAAGCCCGATTCGGTTTGTATCAATAACATCAAGAAACACGGTGTGAGGATATCTGTCCTGTAGGGGCTGAAAGAGCATGTAGTAAAAAAGGAGCTGATACAAGATGATTAAATATTGATAAACACTAGAGCCATTTGGAAATAGCCTTGAATGCGTGCAGCCTTGCCTGCAGCTAAAGATTAAGATGTCATTGTGGCTTTCAACTTTTTCGTCAGTAAAGCTCTAAATCAATTCTAAACCTATAACCCATCTCTATTATTCTACATTTACAACAGCCTATTGGGAACAATATACACCAATTCATCACCCAGAAAGTGTCTAATGATTGCACTGGCAAATAAATAAGTCAAACATGCTTTTTTGGAAGGGGAGTGAATATACTTTTACTTCCAAATTAAAATATTTAGTGCTTTACAAAGCAGTTGCTATTTAAACTGCCAATAATGTTTAACATGAATTTACTCACCACTGCCTATCCTCATACTGTATAATTTATAACACTAAGCCCTTTCAATACTCCAAAATGCCAGATAAACTTTTCTCATTTGCTCTTAATTTGGTCACGCAGGATAATACCAACATCTGAAGGCTCTTTAAACTGCTTTTTAAAATGCATTCCTGAAAGCACCACCAATGCCACCTCTGCTCCTTGTCATCTTCCATAATTATTTCCAATCCAAAGCGGTCCTTAATGCGCTTATTAATCTGGCATTCTCCTCAGTGTGAAGCACATTCAGCTCTATTAATTTTTAAAAACCCTTTTTTATGGGGGACTGCAGATGCTTGGCTATTACTGAAAAGCTATTAGAAGTTAACACCTTTCTCTCCCCAGGGACTGGCATCATCCTATGCTTCCAAATGCCACCCTATTTTACATTATCAGCTGCTAAGACTAAGTATTAGAGACTTTTTTTTTTTTACTTCTGAACTGTTAATGCTATTATTAGCTAATGGCAGAGTTCTGTATAGCGCATAGATACATATACTCTCTCAATGTCTGCAGCACATAGGGTTTTATTTATCTGCCTTTGAACAATGAAGTTTTTCATTCCTGCCATCCATTAGAAGAAAACTCACAGGTAAACAACCACTAATCTTATTCCCAGGGGCTGAGATTACTTTTGCCTTTTCTTGACTTGGATATTACAATCAGGCCAATATTTAGAAGAAAAAAAGTGAAAGAAATGAAGCCATCACCCATCAAACCACAATCCAGCTTGCTTTGTGGGGAACTTGTTCTCTTTCAGGGTGTCTTTGTCTCTGTGAAACGCAAACCTTCCTTGAAGGACTGGGAGCTAGAAGTGCTGAAAAAATATTATAGAATGTGTGTTCTGAGCTGATTGAAATTATCCTGAGCTGTTCATCTCAGGATCTGGCTGCTGTTGTGAAAACAGGATGGAGTTCAGTCTCAAGGATGGGCTTCTGTTCATGGTTACCAGGAGTTTTTAAGAAGCAAACCATTGAGATACGATTGAGAGGTGTGTAAGTCCACATCTGTATTCTGTAATTGCACCATTTGCAGTGCAATTCACCCTGCTCTTAACTCTCACTCAGAGTCTCAGCTTTTAACCGAGTAATGCACAAGGAGTAGAAACCAGTCCAGTGTTGGCTCTTCTGACCATTTTGAGCTGTGATTACTAAAGACAACAAAAATATATTGTGGCTTGAAAATGCTTGGATTGGTGTACTAAACTGAACGTACTATCAAACAAAATAGTGCAGAGATTATGATACTGTCTTATTAGTAAATATTCTGTATTAAATTAGTAAAAAACTATATTAAAAATTCTCCAAACCTGCAGAACAAGTGTCTCCAGAAAACTGCAGAATGTTTGACAGCAACATAAAATTTAGGTCTAACCTACCATGGGAGATGCAGGAGCCAGAACACAAACCTGGATATTTGCACAGCAATTAATGGGGTCTTCTGTCTCAAAGACAGGGCATTGTAAAGGCTGGAGGTGAGAGAGGGTCTTTCCAAAATTCTTGCAAGTGTTGTGAAGGGAGTTACTTGCCACAATTCTGTTAATATTTGAGCTTTAGCTTTTATCTATTATCATTTTTACTCATTAGAACCTGAGGGACTCAGTGAAGACCAGGGCACCAGCTCGTAGCTGCTGCAGACCAAGGAGAAAGAGTTCTTTCCTAGAAAACTTTATACTTTCTCTTCATATAAATATGTATAATACATAGAGAACTGACCCATTTAAGATGTTGGTTAATATATAGTCTGAATGTGGGGCTGGTCAGCAGTGAAAACTTGCCGTGGCCCTTGCGAAATGAGAACTGACAGTAGATGTATATCCATACTATGGGGAAAGAATTCCCAATGGTCCTTTATTAACATTAATGCCATCTTTACTAGAGTCTTGAGAAATGCAGAGATTACATCAGCTTCATGCATAAACCAGGAAAACCCCTAACTTCTGGCAGGGGCTGCCTCAGAATGATGTCCAAAATTGGGCACAGATGAGGATTTGCCTGGAATGGCAGGATGTAGGGCAGGAGGATGCACAGCATGGTGCTTGGTGCCCCCAGCCACTGCAGATGGGGAACGTAACACATGCCCAGCATCCAGACAGACTTGTTCCTGCCATTTTCCATCTTGGCAGCTTTTTGGTTGGACTCAGTGGTCCTAGCTGGACACAGTGGAAAAGTAGCTCAGGAGCACCTTCCCCTTCTGCTGCATGAGGGAGAACATCACTAGAGAGCAGAGTGGAGCTCCCAGACTGGAGGACAGCCATTTGGATTCTCCTGGTGAGAACCAAAACAACTTTAAAGGGTAGACCTGTCTTGCTATGAATCACAATGGTCCTTCTTTAAAAGGTTGCCAAGAAGCCCTAATGTATCCTACTTCAACATT
Organism: Tringa tobata; assembly: GCA_033628505.1. NCBI lineage: Eukaryota > Metazoa > Chordata > Aves > Charadriiformes > Scolopacidae > Tringa > Tringa tobata. The sequence continues at coordinate 220,258 of JAHREE010000099.1, forward strand.
TGCTGTGGTGTGTGCCTAGGCTTTTGATTACTTTCACCTTTTCCTTTGTTGTTTTGTAAGACATTCGTGCAAAATCCAAGTTGCCAATTTCTGTCCATCCAGATTTATGGAAGCACGTCACTGTGTTCAAATAACAATGCTGGAAAATAAAGTGGAAACAATGACACTAGAGAAAATTATGATTGAATTATGCTTTAAAACACACAATGACAAAGCTGGGACACTCTGACCTGAGCTAGCGTCAGCCTAAAGAAAAAGCCATGAGGAGTGGTGGCTGCTTTAACTGAGAATTTGCTGGCAGTTTTTTTGTTTCCCTGACAAAAGTGAACCTGATGCTGAGCACCCGCAGCATCTCAGCCAGGTCTGTGAATGCTTAAGAAATATGGAACAGAGACATTGATACTACTTCAATTTTTCAGTCAAAAAAAAAGAAAAGCCATTAACTTTTTTTTAAAAAAAGTCTTTCAGAAAAAAGGGTGTTAGAAAGTTTGAGTTGAGTACAAACCTCAGCTCCACCTTAAAAGTCTGTTCTCTTTCACTGTGCAACATTATTAATGTTCCAAAGACTGGAAAGCTCTTTGGAAGATTAGTAAGAGATGTGATTAGTTGGTTCTCCTAAATGCATATTATATGCTCAATAGACCTGAACTGCTCCCATAGTGTCACTTCAACCCGTCCCACAATTGCCTTATTAGTGCATGGGCTTTTCTGTTAATGAAGTGGTTTGCCTTGATTATTTTGTTGAACCATATCCAATCCTAGAAATCAGGAACTGTGTATAAAAAGTTGCAATCCCACTATAGGGTAACTCTGCTTGGGCTGTCCTATTGCCATTTCTAACTGTCCACGCAAGCCCAGAGCAGACTGAACAGCATAACCGTCTCAAGGAGAACATCTGAGAGCTGGCCTGAACCCGGTGAGTTTTGGAGGTCTCCCAGCACCTCCTTGGTTGTTGCCCAGGCCCCAGGTGCTCAGACTGTGTGTGGGGTGAGCCATGTACAGCTCTGGCAGTGGGCTGTGCATACTCATCACCCCCTTGGCCCACCCCACCCCACGTCCACGAGGGCTTGAACATTTTGGTGCTTTTCTTTTCTGAAAATACTTTAGGCCAAACCAATGACTATGTAGAGGGTTCTTTGCAAAAGTTAACACCATGCAAGCTATTGCTGACAAACTTTTTAACAGGGCTTGATGCAACAGGGCAGGGGTTAATAGTTTTAAACTAGAACAGGGAAGATTCAGACTAGATACAAGGAAGAAATTTGTTACGGTGAAGGCGGTGAAACTCTGGCACAGGTTGCCCAGAGAGGTGGTGGATGCCTCACCCCTGGAAACATTCAGGGTCAGGTTGGACAGAGCTCCGAGCAATTTGATCTAGTTGAAGATGCCCCTGCTCATTGTGGGGAGGTTGGACTAAATGACCTTTAAAGATTCCTTCCAACCCAAACTATTCTACATTTCTGTGATTTCTTCCCCCTGCAAAGCAGCCTGGGGGAGATGCATGGCAGAGATGTTCCAGGAACCCTGCTTCCCAAGGGAAGAGTAAAGATGTTCAAGTTTGGACTTGAAAAAACTCATTAACTCCAACAAATTTGGGGTGGTTTTGTGCTGATTAAATTATTTGCCCAGTCCTATTGAATGCTGAATAAATGTAGTCATTCAAACGTTAGATAGTTAGTAAAGGCACTTTTTCCTCTCTAAAGGTGTAATTCTTTTGCATGAGATTTAGACAGCAGATATTGACAGAAGAATAGATAATAGATAATTGATGTCAAAGGCTGAATAAGAAAGTTGTCGATCAGCCGGAGTATAAGTTATCTCTCTATGTAAAGTAATATAAAGTAATGATGATTTATTGCTTGAAAAAGTTGCTAGATTGAAAAAATTCTTTGGAATTGCTGTGAACGCAGATTGATTTTTCTAAGGAACTCTACCCAGACCTATTTCTCCTCCAGAAGAATAGTGCTGGTTCTAATTATATGTATTTTACAAAATTAAATTGCGTTTCTAAAAAGTTATACTGTCAGTACACCAAACATCATATTTTTAGTACTCATGGAAAGAGGAATCTTTTCAGTTGTCTAATTTGATACAGTGAGGAGATAAGAAAAGATGTGATTTGGCTTTACAATATCCTTCAGGTGCACTGCATTACACAACCTATAGCAGCTTCACCTATCAAACCCCACAGAAGTACAATAAAATGATTTGTAAAAATAGCAATAGTCTCTAAGGCATGCTTCTCTGAGTAAAAGATCAGTGTTGGAGAGGTTAAAAATTAGTACTGGAGGAAAGGTGAGCTATTTAAGAGGTATTTCCTTAATATCAGGAGAACATCCAGTTTAGAAGTGCCTCCCTCATGTTTCATTTAGACACCTCTCAAATTGGAAATCTGCTTTGAGTCCAGCAAATAATCTCGTGCTCTTTCCAGAGTCCCCTTGGAAACCCATTGCACACAAAGCAGCGGGGGTATAGGTTACACTTCACAAGGATCCATCTACGTGGAAAAGAAAGCTCAATATATTCCTCAGCTTAGATTCTGGATGTTTTCCAGAGCCATAAAACCAGCATCCCATCATCTGTGCCTTTTCTAATTTTTTTCCTGTTATCCTTATGAAAAAGACCTTCCCAGTGATGGTGACATCTCTCTATCCTGAACTCTATGAGATCTGTTCCTGCCTAAAACACCTTTTTTGTGTTACTAGATTCTTATGCTGTTTTCACAGACTGTATTTACAACTCCTAATATTGTTTAGTTTATGGTACCCTTGAATTTCATATATACATTCAAAGGTGCTTGAAAGAAAGCACAGCACCTAAAATAGCTTGCACCACTGCCCTAAAATATTAATCACTAGTGTAACTCCATAAGAGTTACATCAGGCATGAGTTTAACCCTACTTTTTGTTTTAAATCAAAAGAAATTGATTTCTTTAGCAAACACACCCTAAACCACAGGATCAAAGGCAGCTGAAGCACTATAAAACCTCTTATTTCTTTCCCCCTCCACCTTCCCCAAAAGCTACAGGGCAGGCTGTAAACTGGCTTTTTAAGCACACCAATTTCGAAGCAGCTGATGCTGCTAACAGCAGATCTCAGCTGTGAGTGATGATGTCACTGGTTAACACTTCATGGCCCACAAACTGCCCCACTGCTTCATCTCCTCTCCCTCTTTCTCCGGATCAAATGAAGTGCTGGTAGCTCTCCACAGAAGTTAATGAACTTAGAGAAGTGGTCCTGGCTCAGCATATATCTAGGAGAAAGGTATTGTTCTCAATAAGGTTGAGTTAAGCTTGCCTTCATGTTACTGATTCTGCAGAGAAAAATAAACTAGAAATAAGAATACTTTTTGAAAATAGAAGAACCTTCGTGGATAAAAAATTAAGGGGGTACATCTTGGTATCCCAATGTATTTTCAAGAAATAGGCCATAAAACATTTCATAAGGAAATATTGTATGGACGGAAATGAAAGTTAGAGATTTCGGAGAAAAATTGAATTCAGATTGAACTTGTGATATTTAATGTTTTATAATATTGCATAAGTAAGTCTGAACCCCAAGATTTCCAGGGAGTATTGCTTTAAAGTTTCCGCACATCTTTGCAGTTGAGAAATGTGTTTCCATAGTTAGGAAGTGTGTTTTCATGGCATTTTTGTTTTCAAATTTTCATTGAAAACTTTATTATAATGGAATATAATAGAAACAGAGACTTGGAAAGCGTAGACATCAACACTCTGACAGGTACAGAAGATGCGCAAACTTTTGAATAAATAGACATTAAAAAATTCAGAAGCTTAAAATGAGTAGTGCAACGGTGTGAAAACAAAATCAACAAGAGTCAAGAGTGTCCGTATTTTGATGCTATGCAAATGCTCTTGCTTGTTTACAGCTCTGGGGTGTTTACAGACAGGGGGTGTCCTCTGCCAGGGGTCAGAGCTGGCGGAGACCTGATCTGAGAGCTGTGCAGCAGCGCTGGCACGACACCATCCCCAGACCCACAGTGTCTGCCCTGTCCTACCACCCCTGGGGAGTGCGACAGGGGACACAAGGGGGAATTAACCTTCTGTGCAGCTGCTGGACCACAGCTCTGATCTCCACCAGCCCCAGCAAGACTCATCTCTTTTCACGGCCTGAGCACAGCAGTGGCCTGCCTGTGTCCCAAGCATCGGCTAAGGGATCAGAACAGGTCCTGCAGAAGAGTTTAGACACTCCTGAGGTTGCTACATGGGGAAGGAGCTGCAGCCTGCTGTGGTGGGAGCCCTGCTCTCAGTCTGTATGGCTTTTGGGGAGGGAGAGCAAGAAAAGACTTGGTGATGTTCTAAGATGGACATTAGAAGCTCACCGCGTTCTTCATTTTCCTTCCTCAAAGTTGTCTTGTTTGGTTTAGGTGCCTTTAGGTCTCTGCTGGGCTCTGTGTGGTTTGCTCCAACGTGGAGGGTCAGGCTCGTGTCCCATTTCCTGCACCACATCTGCTCTTCCCTCTCCCATTTGCCAGACAAGGGGAGGTTGGTGTAGATCCCAGCTCTGAAGTCTTATCACTTGGGGTACAGAGGTTCTAGGAGGTCACTGGCAAGAGACTGACGGTCTTTGTTCACTTTTCCTTGCTTAAAAGACTTGATGTTTTCCCTCCTCAAGTGTGAGATGCCAGCACTGCCACAGATGTAGGTTTTCTCATTTTGCCCTTCCTGTTCAATGCATCTGTGCCCTCTCTCCCAGGGCTTTCTCACTGATGGTGAAGGATCAGAGATTTACTGCAGGTTCCCAGTTGCCCACGCTTGCAGGGGCAAGTTATAAACTCCACATTTCTCCTCTTCGAGCAGCCTTTAATTCTGGAGAGGTGCCATTGTTCTGTGAGCAGGTTCAGCACACAGAGTTTACTGTGAGTTAATTTAAAAAGGCAAAGAGAAATCTAGCAAGACACTCGCGGTGTCACACACCAAAGTGCTGCTACACTGTGGGGTTCATGGGGCCTTTGCTAGAATGAACAAAGTAGCTCTGCCTTCTTATGTTGGACCCATAGTCAAGCCCTTTCCGGGTTTTCAATTCCATTTTATATCCCCTGTGGTTGTACACAAATTCCATGGTTTAATAAATAGACTTTGGCAATGATTACTTGGAACCTTAGGGGTTAACAGTGTTCTTAACCTTTTCCCTAATTGGTGTTTACTCTCTTGATGCCTTTCCCTGTGCATGCTATAAAATATTTCCCAGAAAGAGTTTTGCCTATTGCCAAGATGTTATGCTTTGCACTAGATGGAATTCCTTGACAGAAAGCTGTGAATTGCACCTGTTGTTAGTGCTGTGATAAAACCCTGTGAAACAAAATACCAGCTATGGAGCGGAGACACCAGGTTGTGAAATGTTCTCCACTACCTGTCCTGCAACCTATGTGCTCAAAGAGGGCTCTGCTCAAGTTGTAAGGCAAATGCATTTGGATGATGCCAAGATTCCACATGAGATTTTAGCCCTTGAGTCTACATCGCTGAAGGGGAGATCCTCATGGGGAAGAGTTGGCCCAGATATGACGTGGTGGGGAAGAGGAGGCAGGCACAGAATTTAAACTTTGGCATTTCTGTGCTATGTCATGAATCTGCCGAGGTAGATTGTGGAAAACTCAGAACAACTACCAATTTACTTCTACCTGAGATGAGTGAACGAGTCAATTCCAAGTAAACACCTTCCCATGTCTTGTAGCAGTTTACCCCACTTGCAGTACAGACACAAATTTCAGTTTAGGTCCCTCCAGACTCACAGACTCTTCCTCTTTTGGTATTAAACCTCAGCTCTAACTTCCATGTCAAACCCTCGCCTTCCCACTCTAAGAGTGCTCATATAATTTAGAGAAATGCAGGTAACTGAGCTTCAAGATTTAGATTAAAGAGGGAGAAGGGAATGCAAAGATTTAACAAATGCACATTCAAGTTTAAGAATATGCCCTAAAAAAGATTGATTGAATATTTTCCAACAAGGCTTTTTTTGACAGAAAGCTGGGTTTGGTTGAATGATGTCCCTTTAACTTCTCCACCCCTTCTGCCCCCAGCAATATCTACTCTCCATGGAATTTTGCCTTGTTGAAAAATTGAACATCCCTCCACTCCCCAGATCCAAAATCTGTTTGAAAATGATGTGCTGTCAGTTATAATTGTCGCTGGGGGCTTTGTACTACCGTTTACTCTTTGGCTTTGGGCTCCCAGCTAGTTTCATTATTCTCTCCGCTGGGGGACTCCTTGGATGCCTCCTAGCAGGTCAGCAAGAGGCAGAAATCCAGAGCATGAAAGAAAATCATCTTGCTCTCCTTGTTTCTTCCTCCTACCTTCACTCCTTCCTCTATCCAGCTTCTGATCCCTTGCCTTTTATTTCCCAGTCTTGCTCCCTGTTTTCTCGTCTTTCGCATCGCACAACGGCAGTTTCCCCCTCATGCTGCCTTCTAGCCCGGGGGAGATCACCAAGAACAAAACCAATTTCTTGGCTTGCTGGCAACTCCAAAGCAAACAAGCCAAAATCATTGTTTAAAAACTGTGTAAATAAAAGGATATTCTGAGTTTTTGTTTCTGAAATTCTGAGAGATTGAATAAACAAACTCTTTATGGATAAAAGTATTTCACTTGGCCAGATGGAGAACAATTATTCTGGATGTGCATGAGGTTTCTCATATTGAATTTCAACACTTATTTTTCAATAAAAGTGAAGGAAATTTTGCAATTAAAAATAGATTCAAGTAGAAAAACATTCAAACTGTCATTTTGGAAGATGTTACAATAAATTTGGCTTTTTCAAATACTTTTTTTCACAAGAAGAATTTAGTGAAAGAGGACAAAAACTGTAGATGTCTCTATCCCTGACTCTTTACCTTGGACAATAAAGCAAAGCTTTAGAAAACCGTTGGGTTTTTTTTTTTTTTCTGGCTATATTAGTGCACAGGGGACAGACAGAGTCCTTATTCTCCATTCCACTGCTTGCTGTCATGGTTGACATGGCAGGGCAGGTGAAAAAGGGATATGTGAATTTGTTTGGTTTCAAATTCTGGATTATGTCAGTTCCACGTACCCAAAATGTGTAAGAATGAAAGAATCGGATGACAGGAGTTTAGGTTGCTCTGATTGGTGGGTCGACAGTGTAAATTATGCATCATTAAAAGTGGAGTATGGACTGCTTTTGGCCTTTGGATCTCAGCATATGTCCCTAACAACATTCTAGTGGTGCTTGAGTCTGGGACTAAATTCCTGGCTCCCTGAAGTCTATGGGAATTTTGGTCAAACTCATCTTTAGCTGAACTAATTTGCAAGGTTCAGCATCAAAACCTGTAGCCTGGGATTTCAATAAAGCTTGGATAAAGTTACCATAAATGGCTATTTATAAAAGACAAGTGAAAAAGAATACATCTTTGTTGGTTTTCAAATTTGCCTCATAGTACAGACTTTCAGGCTAGACCAGAACTGTATTATCTCCAGTAAGATAAAAGCAGAGCATTTTTCTTATGGCTTTTGAGAAATGGAGATTGAGCATTTATGTGTCTTCACATTTCATACAGAAATGTCATAATTTTGCTATATTTGCTATATATAGGCTTGGTACTTTTGTATCAAGTATCAGTTTATATTTGGGACTTCCCTAAGGTATTACCAAAATTTACAGCTAACCTAAAACATTCAGTCATAACCCTTTAAAAGGATGGCTCCTATTTAAAAGTATGGCTGCATTGTGATTTTACCAGGACGAAATGAAAGATGTTAAGCTATTCCAGGGTGGATTTCATAATTGCATCTCTTTATATCAGGCTAGTGATTTTCATTAGCTTAATAAAAAGATATTTTAGCACTTGAATACTTTCCAGAAACTGTTTAACAGATTATCAAAAGCAGTTCAATTATGGCAAAACCAATGGCAAGATTCAATATAAACATCAAATGAACCTGATCTTATATTGCTAGGAATCAAATTCCTGGAAGAGCAGTACCACAAGTATGTTAGTCACTATAGCGATGCCCAGATTCCACATGATGATATGCATATGTTCCATTGTGAGGAAAAATTTAACTTTGGTCATGAATACTTCTCCATGGTCATGCTTAAAGCACATTGAATTACACATTGACCCACAGGCATGTTAAAAAGAGGAATTCTTTTAAAGACAAAAGCTATAATACACAGGTTCTAAAAATGTGGCAGCGATAGGATTTATATAAATCTCTACAGTTTGGTTTCATAAGAAAGAGGAAATGTACTCAACGTAGAATGGAAAACTGGAAACCTTAGATGTCCTCCAGGACTGTGTCCCCTGGACATGCCTTCCAGAGCTGTATCCAGTGCCGACCTCCCAGTTGTCCTGATCCAACACCCACTGGAGTTTGCTGAAGCTCCCTCTGTCCCTGTGCATGAATTTCTCCAAAATAAATGGCACAGCCAAGATTTCTTTGCCACAGAGTGAGCAGATGGACACAGTGAGCAGATGGACACAGCACACAACTGTGGGTCCAGGCTGCGGAGCGTGGGCACAACCTGTAGTGTGGGCACAACCAAACTGGCAGGTAGTGAAAGCTGTGCTGAATGGATTCAGTGGTAACGTTCTCAGAAACTTCAACAGAGGCCATGAATTTGTCCAAGAATCGCTTTTATTGAACTAGGCCCTCTTCTTTTCAAACTGCCTTTTTGCCAATACTGATCCATACAGTTTACATACAGGGAACTACTGATTTAAGGATGTGACTCTCATATTCTCATACTCTTTCAGTTATCCAAAGATAGGCCCAGTCCTGAGACAGACACATATTGCAGCGATATCACTGATCTACACACTGACACTTCTGATAAAACTGATTTTCATACATCTCATCAGCATGGCAAATGTCCCATTTGCTGTAAATCTCAAAGATTTATATATTAACCAATCTTGTATTTCTGAATTGGTCATGAGGGGAATTTTAAATCATGATGAGATGCTTTTCACATCTCAGACTTGATCTTAGGTGGAGGAATATATTTTTAATTAGCCTTGGTTTATGTTTTCTGAGTGAACCACGTGGCACAGCAGCTATTTAAGGTGTGACTAAATAGCGAGAACAGAAATGCACAAACTATGACTTTAAAAAAAATAAAAATTGATGTCTGACATATGACCTAAAATTTGCCCAAACAATTTCCTGGCCAGGGACCATATATGCCATATTTGAAGCTGAAAATATTTTATTGTGATTCGCAGCAGTGGGAGTGGAAGTCTGGATTTGTAATGGAAACAATCCTAACCACAGTTATGGTAGAGCTGCTGCTGTCCCACTAAAAACTGTCATTTTTTCCCATGTTAATTTTTTGCTTTTCTTTTTTGCACCCTATATTCATTGGAGAAAACCACATCTGCATCTGTTGTGCAAATATTTCAATAAGCTAAGTTTCTTTCCATCAATTTAATTTGGGCTTTCTGCAGTGCCTATGTCCATAATATGTAGGTATTTTCAGGAAAGGTGAGGGAGAAGGGGCTGTGTACAGAAAGAAATGTGTAATTTGTGGAAGATTTGGAGACCCTTATTTTCCTGTGTATAGCAGGCTGAAGGTCTGATTTTTAATCCAAACTGACTGTACAGTTGCTTCTTCCAGACATCTTTAGAATCTTCCCAGCCATTTGATTTCTGAAAGAACGAACTTCACTGGCATTCTGTGTCTGCTAAAACCAAGATTTTAAAGTTACTCTAAAGAACCTGATTCCCATGTGTGGGTGGAGTCACCTGGTCTGCTGTCAAATTAACGTGGAGTGCTGAAGGAGCTGTAATGATCATACTGGAGCGATGCCTTTCCTGACATATGTATATGCTCCTGCAGAGGAAATTTGCAGAACTTTGCTCTATCAGCCTCCAAGGAGCCGTCCTTCGGCTGAATACATTTCTAAATTAGACACACAGAACCTCCAAGCATGCCTCTTCCTTCGTTTTGTGGTCCTGATGCATGTTACCTCAAATCAACCCCCCAAATGTGAGTAGTACAGTTTTAAAGAAATTTATCAACATCATTTTATAACAACCACATGTATAATCATGGCATAGGCGGGTTTGTGTTACCAGTTTTATGTCATCTACCCTATATCTTATTGGGGCTCGGAGGATTCTGTGTTCCATTAGAAGTAAAACTATTCTGAGAAGTGCAGGTAGAGATGGGTAGTATGTGATATTCTTTGAACATACATTAAGAAAGGTACATCAACAATTAATACGTTTAAGTCCTTTATGTATTAATCCACCAGCATGTTATTTTCTACACAATATAATTCTCTTTCAATAAAAATAAAATAAGCTTTCACTTCTAGAGTTTTTTTCCACCCACATATTTGACCAGATGTTATATCACTGTTCTGATATTCACTGAAATATATTTAATATAAATTTTTCCACAGTTGTTCTTTCACGTCTAATGCCTTGTATTCACTTTCTTGTGACTTTTCTCCCTTAAAAAGTAAAAAATTGTTAACATTTTACCATTTCCCACCTCAGATGGCTAGTGATTCATGGAGATCACACATATCACCCACGTGCCTTGTATTATCAGACACAAGAATTTGTATTTCATTTGTCTGAGAACAAAGTTAGTATCTCACAAGTCACAGCAGATTTCCTCTGCAGCCTCCATAATCCTTTAGTTCGGTCCAGTTCTGGTTTAGTCTCAGTTCTGTTGATTCCTGCCACATCATAATAGAGTGAGATAATCCCATAATCTTTCTCAAAATATTTCTCTTCTCCATGCCTCTAGAGTACTACTTGCTCTAATGAGTACTATTGTCCCAGTTTTACAGGTGAGAAACTAAGGTTGTATTTTAGTTTCCTCTTCAAGTTGCTAAAATAAGCATCAAGGCTTCTTTCCATTGGCTGTAGAGAGAGCCAGAACTTGGCAGTATTAGAAACTGTGGTGTCTAAAGAACTCACTGCTCTCTGGAACCAAGGTAGGTGCCTAAGACTAGTATTAAGACTAGTATTAAGACTAGTATTAGACTAATACCTACATAGGGAACACATGGGTATATCTACTTGCCTAGCACACACAGCCATGCTGGAGCTTCAGTAGAGCTTGGAGCTGCATCCAGATCCAGCCTGGTGTCTGTGTAGCTATCCTAGCACATCCTAGCATCTCAAGAAAGTCTACACGACTTCCAGACCGGGACTGGATATTCCTCTGCTGGCTGCTCTGACCATATCAATGTGCTCCACGGGACAGAAAGCAGGGCCAAAACATGTCCTTCTCCTTGCATCACAGCCAACCCAGACCTAGCTGGGCCATCCGTATGACAGAGAGAGGGAAAGCCACATGATGGGGTGTTTTCCCATGCCGTTCACCTTGCGTGCTGTTGTGAGCTGCCCAAGCTGCACCTCATCCTAATTTTGCAAACTTTCCTGGATATCTTCCTTGAATGCCTGTTTAGATTGTTCCAGATTCTTCAAGTGGATTCACTCCAGGACTACTATAATGACAAAAAAAGAAAGTATTCAGGGAAAACAGGAGGACTTTAAGTGTAAATATGTGATATAGGCACATCATGAAGTACTGTAGGTATCCTTGAGTGAGAGCAGACCAATGGCAGTATCCTGAAGGAGAACAGAGCTTAGAAGAATCAAAGCCCAAGCTGTGCACACAGCTTTGCTGGGTTTTAAGATGGGCTGTCCCACCCCAGTTCTGAATGTGTTGTGGGGATAAAAGCCTTGTATTTAAGTTACAGTGTGTTCTTGTTTCTCAGTCCCAAGTTACGATAAAGGCTTAGTTTAGCAACTTCAGAAATGGAACTGTTGAAATCTGTAGAGGTGCTGCACTGTTTTGTACACATATGCCTGCACTTTGCCAGCACTCTCTATATAAATGATTCCCAGATTTCCAATTGTATTTTGTTTATAGACACGTTTTGCTTATTGTAAATTGCATATGGTTTTACCTCTAACCTTGGGTCTGATCCTTTCACAAAGAATTTGGCCAACGAAAAGAGTAGATGATCCACTATTTGTTAGCAGTTCATTATATATGTATGTGCACGTGAATAGATATAGATATATATCTGTGGGACTGATACTGGGAGGTGCTGAGCTCTCTTAATCTCTTGTGAAGTCAACGGGAGTTGAGGGCACTCAGCACTTCCCAAAGGTGGTCAGAAAATATCAGTTTTGGGCAACGTCTTGCTTGAGTTTTTCCTGTCTAAAGTAAAAAAAAAAATATAAAAAATATAAGCTATATATAAGCTTCTCAGAGCCTTCCTTAAGTGCTGGCACCTTGAGATTGTAACTATTTATGTTTTACCACTTTTTCACATGCAAAATGTGTTGCATGTTTTTTTGTTGGAGTTTTAAGGATCAGATTGATGAAGGAGAGTTCAGAGCCAGACGTACAGTATAAGAGACAAAGGTTTAGTAATGAGTTCAAAATTTACAAAACACAGAAGCAAATATGGCTTTAATACATGATGTGACCCTTTATAAGGCTTGAAATTACTCTTCAAAAATCATTCTGGCTTGACTTCAGAGCCGAGTGGATTGTGGGATACCACAGATTGACTTTGAGTAGTGGGTTGGTATTGCAGGAATTTTTTAATTTCCTGTAACTCACAACAATTTTCTTCCAGTTAGACCTTATCCTGCTGCAGTGTATTTACTGAACAATTTAGTACAGTGTATAAGCCAGATCAGAGGCACACGCATGCACTCATACACATATACTCACACACACAGAGTGAGGAAAATTAAAGTATTAATAGCAAAATTTAAAATAATTAAAAGAGAAATGTTCGGTGTGTTGATGTTTACATTTTTATGTGTGCAATATATTGAATATCTAACTAGTGATGCAAAGGGGGAGAAGAAACTTTGAGCTGAAGCACATTTTTTCTCTATTTTTAAGCAAATAGAGATGGTTCAAGTTGCATTAATGAATGAAAAATAATTTGGCAAATACCAGTTATTATTGTTTATAGCAACCTTTTAATTAGTTCTTCAAACACATTTTCAAAACATCCCCAAAGATACCCAATTTGCATAATTTAAAAAATATAAAGTTTCCTTAAACTGACAAAGCTGCTTATGTATTTATTAACTGTAAAACAGCACTAAAAGGATCCCTGCAGTTCAAGGGGAGAAATATTTCATGCCACAGTTCTCCATGTGCTCATTTCATTTCAGTTGTCTCCCAGGTATTGCAGGGCAATTATTATAACATATTTGAATGTAAAAAATACAACCCAGAAGGTCTGTTATAATATAATTCAACAAAAGCCCCCAGCACGAATGATAGCAATGTGTTAGGGCCACTGGAACAACAGATGCAGATTTATATCTGCTAGTGATTTAAAATAGCCTATCGGTGTCAATGGTCTATCAGAGCATATATACATATACTGTTAAAATGAACAAATCATTATAGTGGCGTACGTTTATCAAGAAACCTAATAATGTTTATAAGTGATTTATATAGACCACATACACATACAATGTAGAAGTATGTGAATTTATGGCATGCTTTATTCCTTATCTAAAATCTATTAATGTCCAAGGGAAGCCTTTGCAATAATTGTAACTGGATTTGTTCGGGGCCTTAAAGAAATGGGAAGTGAAGAGTGAATGAAACATCTGTATGTTGTGATTAAAATATGATTGTATCATCACAATATTGGAAAGAGAATATTTGCCTGAAACGGAAGAAAAAATACTGTATCTTTTATAAACTTTCTTAAAATTAGTGAAAGTAACAATGTTACCTGGCTGTACAAACGAAAAATCAAAAGGTAGAAAAAGAGGAGTCTAAGATTCCCCCAAGTAAAATAATTAAATGTTTCTTTGACTTCTGGATGCTGAATAGGAAGAGATCATAACCTCTAGCATTTTAGAAAGCAGTATGTATGATGGGATTTCTTAGTAGATACAGAGTAAATAAGACTTATTAAATTTCAAGGTAACTTTATTTTCTGTTACCTACCAATGGAGAAGTCTCTTTTGAAATAACACTCATTAGAAATTGAAGGTTATACTGGCAAAACAGACTTGAATCCTTCAAAAATAGCCTCTAGTAAAAGTCATAGAAAGATCTGAAGCTAAGCCTATGACAAAAAAAAATGAAACTTAATATGCAGGCAAACTTTTTAATATGTGAGCCAGACATAGAAATATTGGTACTCTTTGAAATGAGCAAGAATTTGATGAAACACTAAAGGGTTTCCTATATTTTATTTTATTGGACAGCAACAAGTAACTCAATGAAAAAATATCCTGTAATAGCTGAATGCTTCTCAGTGTCAGCTCAGTGTTTTAACAAGCGTATTTCCCTTCAATACAGAAATGTTCCCGAGTGACATGAGTTGTGTGCAAATTGCACCCTCAGTTCTTCACCTAAACCCCAGCTGGAGTTCTTCTATTGACTTAACGGAGCTTTGGATCAGGCTCCAAAATAATGAAGGGACAAATCCGTTGAAGTCTTTATTTATGTCTAGATTGTTTTCTCTCATCAAAGATTCCCCCGAGGCTCTTCCTTCTGCATTCTCTTACGAAGAGTTTGCGCCTCCCCGTAAATCAAGCTACAGCCTCGCTCCCTGGAATCTTAGAGATGAAACTGGGATTTGGCTCTTTCCTGGTCCCATGGACTCCCTTACAGCTGCTCAGATTCCTCTTAATTCTTGGAGATGCTCAATTAAAGTGGATTCCTGGCTGTTGCAAGTGTTGCCATAACTAAAAGATCAGAGTGCCTATAGGGAATTGGTGAATTCCAAAAAAAAAAAAGTCTTTAAGCCCCAGTAGTACTGGGCAAAAGGGAGAAAATGTCTGAAGGGATGTTTCTGCCTCCTTTGGGACAGAGGTAATATCCAAGTAAAGTCTTTGGACCTGTCTTGACTTCTCTCTGAACTTGGATAGCCAGATAACTTCATTTCCCCAGACAACTGCTGTTTCACCATTAGAGTAGGAGAAAATAACACCCCATCTACCTGGCCACAGAAATGCTGGTATTTGTTGCATCCAGGCTGGATTATGGTCTTTGGGTGTGCTCTAAATGGGTATTCATCCTGCTCCAGGCTATGATCCCTCTGTCCCTTCACAAGTACAAGGTCATTGTCCAGTGGATTCCAGTTTTAGGCTGTGGTCCTAATCTCTTAAAATCTTAGGAAATCATCCCACAATCAGGTAGAGTGTAAGGAGAATACATATCTAACAAACATTTTAAAAATGTATCCCTTTGGAGGGAAAAAAAGTCATGAAGCACCTGAGATCTGGGAACAGTGTTTTCTAAGAGGTTAAATTTATTGGACAAATTTATTAAAAAAGTCAGATAAATCAAAATTTTAAACAGTTTTTGAAAATATTTCAGACTTTCTTCTTTCAGAAGATATTTTTATTATAAAGGGATGGCACAGTACTGAATCTCCCTCTAATTCTTCCAAACAAAGCCTGAGTTTACCTCCCTTTCTCCATATTGCTGCTGTATCTGTTTAAGGAGGAGGAAATGTAGGAAAGATGTAGTTATTAATTCTGCAGGGAAAGCACTATGCTACCACAGTGGTGTATAATACATGGCTTGGGAATTTCTCAGAGCCAGCTTTCTTTGGTCTTTCTTGGATACATTCTCGTTCCACGTGCGAGTTTCCCATGGGCAGTCTCATATTAATCTGCTCCTAAAGCAGAGCCCGTATTTACATGGTACCAGTGTGATATGACATATATGCAACACAGGCTTTAAAAAATCATATCTGGCAAAATCTTGTGCGCTGTGATTTTAGCAATCTTCGCATGAGCAACTCAGCGTATCCGAAAGACAAATGAGAACAAGGGAAAGGACTGTCAAATAGAGAAAGACCAGAACGTCAAGCTTCAAAAGGGGGGCTGGTCTTGTGCATAAGGCCCCGCATAAGCAATCAGGCAATCTGGATTCAATTCCCAGCCTTTCCACAAATCTTCGGCAAAAGTACGAATAACATTTGGGTTTTTGTTTTTTGTTGTTTTTTTTTTCTCTCTTTCTGTCTTTTTTTCCTGATGCTCTTCATAAGATATTCCAAAGCATATGTCATGTTCCCTGCTCTTCTCCAGCAGCAAAAAAGCAGGAGTACTATCAGCCACGCTAACAAGTCAATTTGACAGGTCGCTGTTGGGCGAATATGCTAGTCCTGACGACAAGTGCACCAGCTCACTTATGAGTTTGGAGCCCTTGGAAGGTTCACTCAGCAGAGCATTTGGTTACAATCATTTCCTTTGAGTTGCTTAATCAGTATCTCCTGTCTACTTAGGCTGCAGTGCCAGGGCAGGGGAATGAAAGGCTCTAGAAATAGATGGCCGACAGAGATGACAATTCGTACTTATCGAGCTGTATATTTAGTTCTGAGGAGTCCCCAGAAGAGGGGAGGGTCAGATTTGTAATCACACCAGAACTGTGCTGTGAGTTTGATATTTTAAGCAAACCCTTTCAGCCGGTGGCAGGTTCACAGTCAGGGAACAATGGGAGCAGAGGCTGCTTCACATTTCTTACATACCAGTGATGCCAATTTATGAATTCTTCTATAAATCTCTGGAGATACAAACCATCTGTAAAGAATAAAAAGACAACAACATTTATGCCTTTGGTTGGTTACACATAAGAGGAGTGAATACGTTTTGTTTAGACAATTCCCATGAATTCCAGTCTCAAGAATCACTGAGAGTGTCTTGTTTATGAGCTTTAAATAATGACAGCAAAGTAGAGTTTCCAGATAGCTAGACAAAAACATAGATTAATAAGTGCCTGCCTTCCAGTTTGTTTTTGTTACTGTGCCTTTTAAAGGGACAAGTTACACCCAATTTGAATAAGCTATTGGATGAGCAGAAATAAAAAGAGTTTATCTGCTAATTTAATTTTATCTCCTAAATCAAAAGCAGTTATTATAGGAGCATCAGTTAAGTCATAATGATATGTTTTTGCTTCTTGAAACTCCTTTATTAAAGAACGAATAAACACTGATATATGCGACAGACTTAGAGTATTTTCCAGGTCTTTTATCTTCCTTTGACCTTGGCGATTACGTGTACAAAATATAACACAGGATTAGGCCTGAGAAAATTAGGATTTGTCATTTTCAGTGATACTTAGAAGAATTTTCCAACGTATGGGTACTATTTTTCAGTGCTTTCCCAGGTTTTAGGGACATAACCTATCTTTTACTCCTCAGAATGACCTACTACCATGTCTAAGTAGAAAAAGACAGCCTGTCATCTAAATGACAAGGTACCAGTGTTACCACATGGTCTTTTCTTAAACCCAGAAAGACACAAAAAGAAAGAAGAGGGAAAAAACCCCACACACATTTATGCTGAGGTTAAAATGACGTGCAGTGAACACGCTTCTAGAGCAGTGTTTGCTTACCCTGAGCTGGAGCAGAAGTTCTGAATTGCTTCAGTGATATCAGTGTACTTTAAAAGAAATCCTTTTATAGAAAATCTTGGTTCATAGCAAAATTTCTCCCTTCTCAGGGCAAGTTCCTCCTAGCCTGGCTTGCAGGAATGTACCCCATGGCTTTGCTACATGCAGAAAAGAAGGCACCGCTACTTCTCTGAAGGGGACGAGGAAAAACCTGAGTTATTTGTCCTCGCAATTATTTTCCCTTGTTCTTCATCTACATTCGATACACACTTGTCCTTGTACCAACAACTTGCAATTATACAGCTGCACTGGTGGTAGCACCACTGGGATTTCTACCAGGTTGTCCTGCCAGGCAGGTTAACACACTTGAAGCAAGGCTTTTTTTTTTTTTAAACTTCGCCTTATTTATATATATATATATAACCACTATGATTACTCTCTGCAAATTACGCTGTCCTGCTGCAAAAGAACAAGACCTGTTATTTATCCTGTTCTCAGCTCAGGAAGACAGGGAATAAGCTCAGGGATCAGGGTGTGCGATCACACGTAAACCTTGAAGACTCTATGCAGACTTCAGCTTTTTGTGGTATGTAGGGTAAATTCCCATTAATCCATAGAGCCTTGTGGCTTGCAGTTTGGTAGCTTTCTGAACCTTTTGGGCAAGAAGCACTTAGTTCTAAGTTAGTTGGAGACTGATCTCGTGACTTAGCCAACCACAATTAAACACATGTATGTGAAGATAGACTGTGAAGGCGAGGATATCCACTGGGGTATAGGTGTCACGCCATGAGAAAAGCAGCAGAATGGAGTCTTGGCTGTAAGGAATGACCTGAAAATCCAAGGCCATTAATGTGAATTTGAGATCAGCTTTCCACGGCTTTACCGAGGAAGGCTATAAAAAGGACAAAACGCTCCAGGCCACGTTAGAGTGCAGATGTTAATGAAAACAAAAATCAGAAGTTGAAGCATAACCAATTTAATGCCTGTCCGAACTTGTACATGAGGTATCCACTTGCAAGGCACACGGCGAGAGCCTGTGACCTCATTTCCCCTGGCACACGGGTAGAACGTGTTATTTTCCCGTGCCATCGCACAGTAACCGGAAGCTTTTCTTTCCAAGTGATAACTTGCACAGATGCAAGTTATTTCCCAGTAATGCAGGCGGTAACATGTGTTGCCACTGCAGTTTGAAATGTCCATTAATTTAACAGTAAATCCCTTATCCCTGTAAAATGAAAACACCACATTCTACATGGGCAGAGAAGAGTGTATAACTCTGCTTTTCAGATGTTAGAGCCTCCAGTGGACAATTGTTCACCAATTTCAATTTACACAGCTGGCTGTCTCATCCTGAAAAGATGCCTTAGGACTGAGAAAGCATGGAAAGTAAATTACCATCTCATTCCAAACAACATCATTTCCCTCTCCCCCAGGCTAAAATTGAGGTATGTTAATACAACAATGTTAGGAAGTCAGCCCTGCTTCTGTTGGCACAACATTTGACCTATGTAAAGAGGCCAAAATTTTCTGAATCCGTAGAAATGAAGTTTTTTAGATACTGGATACCTTTTTGTCTTACCCAAAGATGATTATGAAGAAGGGACTGAGGTATGCAAAGCCATGAAAGGTTTCACTGCCATTGGAGTAAAAATGAGAACAACCCCATCTTGCAGAGTTAAAACAAGCAAACAAAAAATGAAATGGTTTCTGCTTTATGCTTAAAAAAATTAAGCACATTGAGGATTCTTTTCTCAAATATTGGCATTTTTTTGTGTCCACGTAATACAGTAGTGAAAAATACTAAATGAAAGACAATCCATATCTATTTCTGACATTTTCAACAATTGCAAGGGAATAATCTGACTCAGCAAGTTCATTATTGCTAAGAACACTTGAGCACGCTGAGTTTATAAATTTGATAATGCTTAGTTTATGAGTTTGATTACTGAGTTAAATTATAGCTCACAATAATTAGCCCAATTAATGCTCACTCTACTACTGTGCTGAAAATACTAACAAAACACACAGCCAATGCTAATCATGAGCCATGTACGAAAGCAAGCAGGAGATGGGAGCCGTGGCAGAACCACCCCCCTCAGCCCAACATGACTCTTTTTCATCTTTATTTCACTTATTTCTGTTAGACTATTTTAACATTTGTGAATTGTTTTCCAGAGCTATGGCACAATGGCAAGGAGTCTGGAATTGATATAGTCTTGAGAAATATTGTAAAGTAATGATTTTTCTATTAAAGTTTGATGCTTAGGAAAACTTCAGAATCCATTTAGAATTATGTTTTTCTAAATGATCAGAATTGTTTTCTTTCTTCCTCAAAGGACCATGAGTCAAATAAACAATACCAAAGAGGATGCTATTCCAAGGCGTGTTAGAAGCTAGCCCTCATATCCTATGAAAAGTTAAATGCTACTGGGAGGCTAACTCCCCTCTGGTTTTGAAAATCTCCTCCTAAATTCCTATTTTGAGGCATAAAGTCAGCTATATTACCATAGCCTAATAGGTCTCAATTCTCCAACAGACTACCAGAAGTGAAAGGACCTTTATTTTTTGGGGGAATGGCATAAACAGAGGTTAGGTGATGGCTGCACGCGTAAGTGCAGTTCAATATGGTCTCCTCAGGTGTGGGAATTAACAGCATCCAGCCCCAAAAGTTCTCTCTCTGCCCCGCTGTTGGCTGAGATGGGGCTTCCAGTGTGGAACTGTGCAGAAAGATGTGCAAAATTAATTTCATTGGGATGAGGCTGAGAGTTTGGTTACTTCTAGGACCAGGCAGGCACTGGATAAGCCGTCTTTCTAATCACTATTTTGGACTTTGTTGTCTCTGTTTTACCTGGGTCCTGCTGTGAACACGTAAGCCATGTGGCTGATGCTCCTAATTCCTGCCGAACACATGGGCGGATGCCTCTCTCATTCAGCTGTGATCCTCCTCTTCCTTTCCCAGACTCCCGTGAAAGCGTGAAAAGTGCAGTTATTCATGCACAATAAGGCGTGATCGTTATCATGGTTTGTTTCTGCAAATGTTGTTAAAACAAGGCAATATCTGAAGCTCCACAAAAGATGCGCCTTTCTCATGCAAAGCATAACATTCCTAGCGAGTCGAAGGCTGTGTCAGAACTGGGTAAGCCGAAATATTCCCAACATTTTAATGCATGTGCACACTCCTCCAGTATGAGACGTGTGTTTATTAGCCAAGGAGAACGCTATCAACAAAATTCAATAGCTAGTGTGGTTTACGATCATCCTTTTTGCAAATGAGGTATTCATTTAAAAACTGTCATTAGCTATAGAAAGGTTGAATTTATATTGCTTTTTTGCTTATATTTAAACCACCTCCTCCCAACGGATTTTTCTTTTAGTCATCTGCAAAACCTTGCCCACATTTGTATTGCTATGTAAATAATATTATAACAAGCATAACTCTGTAACTGAAGTCTGAGGCTTAAACCAAAGAATCAGTTATTGGGAGATATAGAACAGCTTAAATTTTAAGACTACCCTCTTGAGATATCTGACTGTTTCTAGAATTTCTCTCTTTGTCTCTCTGGCTTTCAAAGACATTTTATGAGCAGAATTTGCAGAACACAGGGTAAAAAGTAATGAACAAAAGAGGTCCTACGGCCCAGCATAGGTGCAAAGTTCAAAAGGAGATTATACAAATCCATAATGTGACTACTCTAGAGACCGTATTACGGATCTTTCCACTTAGATAATCTTTTGTTTTCTGAAATAGATTTTAACAGTCCTGCTCATTAGAACTAAGTATTTTATGTGATGCAGAAAGTCTCATAACCACGAAGGAGAGAAAGTCAGAAGGGGAGGAATACATCAGAAAACCTTCAGAGTGAGCCTGTGGAACAGATGTAAGCAGTTAGGACAAATTCTGCCTGGACTTGGGCTGCTGCTGTGCAAACCAGCCAGTTACGGCCGAGGCTACTTCTTGATGGTGTGGTTCTTGATTGCACTGACACCCACTCAGTGATCAGGGTAAGCAGAGACCAAGCTGCACAGAGCTATCCGTTTTCCCCCTCATAATAATAACGAGGAAAATGAAGACAAATGTAGAAGGTATGAGGATCTTGGAGGAGAACCTCAGACTTCCTTTTGATTTTCAGCCACTCAAAGAAATCCTTGGGCTTTGCACAGCCTTTAGGGCATAGGACAACTTTGGTGTTGGGGTTTTTTTATACAATTAAGGGATTTCACAGAGCACTAGTTCTTTCCGTAAATAAGTGAATGCAAGAGGAAAGGACTTCTAACCACATAAGACTACAGTATTCCACATGTAATTTAAATCATTTATGTAAGTTATGCTGGGATTTTGTGACTGTCTTTACATGCTGATACCTGCCCTACCATTAACTGCTAACCTTCCAGCTCAGAAATGCTCACGTCCAGCATTCTCTAGTTCTCCCAGTTCTGTGATATCCTGACCCAGAATATTGTTGCCAACATTAACGTTTGGGGAAGCAATAGACATAGAGGGCTTCAATTCATTCCTCGGAGCTGGGACAGTAATTCAGTCTAGGAGTCTCTGAGCTCAGGACAGTGTTAAGTGCCTTTCCAGGGAAACTTTGCAGTTTCTTAGTTCCTTGGTTGTAAATCATGAACTGGCAAAAGAATATAGTGAGGCAGCATGTAAGGATGTGGCTCTCTGTTACTACAAAGAAAAGCTTGAGGAGTAAATCTGGGGTGGGACAGCTGCATGCAGAGGAAGGCTTTGTACATTGGGATGAATGAAAAAGGCAGGGGAAGTATTTTAAAAAGTAAATGGTGGAAATCAGGACAAAAGAGTTCTCTGGTTCACCCAGGAGAAGGTTTGTCACTGTTGGAATAATGGTAAGTTCCTTTTAGAAGTCATCCTCTGTGTCCAGACGTTGTTCAAAGTGTGGCATCTTGACTTGCCTTGGATTTGCCATTCCGCTGTTCAAAGTGGCTATGAGTACCCACAGATATACCCAAATTGCTACTAAATTGGGTATTATATGCTGAAAAGCAACAGCTGCTCTTTTATACATAGCTGCTAAAATCAAAATCTGCAGTAAGTGTGGCTTTTTGAAGGCTTGAAACTTGTCCCAAATAGGCATGCCTTTTCTCAAGGACAGCAAAAGATGCTTTGCTTCTTTCCCCCCACTTTATCTAAATTTCATGATCTGCTCCAAACCATACAAGAGCATCCTTGCTCTCCCTCTGATCTAAAAGGTGGTGGCTGAAATGAATAGGTTATTATCTAGAAACATGCACATAGCACACACAGTTTCAGTCCAAATAGTTCAAAGCCACCAAAGCTAAAAAACACAAGAAGACAGCAAACCTAAAAGAATTTCTTACATTAGGGATTGCCAGGTTGTCTAAACAAGAGGTGGCTAGCCCAAAATACAGTGTTAGATTATGCACATACATAGTGTTACAGGGATAAATACTGTCAAGCCATTATCAGTGTACAATGAATGAAATTTAATAAAGTCAAATGAACCCATCCATCTATCCTTGCAGATTTCCAAATTTTATACACTAATTTCCATGTTCCTATTTGACACTGGATTTTTAGGAGAAGAATTAATTCAGAGAGATGGCTCAATATAAAATTTAATCATAGCTTTTTAAATAAGTGTGTAATTTTTTTTTTTAAGAAATAAAATGTGATGTGATCTACATTTTTGATTAAACAGGGAAAAATGCTTATAGGCTTCATCCTGATAGAGCCTTGATTCCTTAAGCAACACATTATGAGATGTTAATTAAATGACAGTAACGTGTAACATAGCTCCCGTTTTTAATTTATTCAGGCTTCATATTTTTCCACACTGAAGGGATATTCTCACCTTAAGAGCAAAGCAGCTCTGTGAGCAGCAGAGCTGATGAAACCCAGTTTCTTCTCAGATTTGTGACTGTGTGCTGCCCTCAGCCCTGTGTATTGTGGGGCATCTGTGGGGAAGGTCCAGCTGCCTTTCCTGGTGTGGGGCATGGAGAGCAGAGTGGGGATTTACTGAGACAGTGCTAAGGGTGTTCTGGCTCTGCTGCTTGCAGAATTGTGTTCACTGAGGGTTCCTGGACACTTAGAAATTCCAGACCTTGTTAAATGGGTGCAGATCAGATACACGCAAGACGTACAGAAGGTCTGACCTGCTCTGGACGAAGGGACTTACTGGGTTTTTGGGGCATTTAGCACTTGCCACTTGCAGAAGCATGTCATAGCAGAACACATTTATTTTACTAGATGCAAATGCAGCACAAGAACCCCCAGCCTGTTCCTGGTGGTGTTTGTCCCATGATTTTTCCTGGCATCTTCTACATAGCAAGAGGGGAGCCCTACCAGCACACTCCTCCATCCAGCACAACCTTGGTGTTTAGGCTGGTCTGCATCCTGCCCTACAGCCAGCACCCTCCAGACATACTTTCCATGTCACTTCTACTCTATTGACAGAAGAGCTTGAACTGGCTAGCGACTTGAAAACTCCCAAGGGATCATTGAAAGAGAGGCAAGATGAGAACACACGGAGCTTGGGAAATTTTTGTGTGTAAGCCAAACTAAGAACATACTTCTTTGGTCTTAAATTGAGATAAGAAAGCATGTTTTCCTATCTCATTTATGCCAGCCTAATTTATTCTGTATGTTCAATAGCATTTTGAGGTACTTGGACTGCCTGCAATTAAACACCTGAAACCCAGTCTTTTCAGCACTAATGATACAGGGAGCCCTTGAAGCCCACGCTCCTACCAGTGGCACAGGGGTTCAGTGTCCTTTTGGAATTTTGGAAACTGAATGTATTTTGTAGATTTAAAGGTTAAAATTTAAGGGAAAATTACAGTCACCAGTTTCACAAACCTTACACCTCCTTTCATTTTATGCTGAATTTGTCCTTTTAAAACCAGGTCCCAGCACGGGGAACAGTGTTTAGGCAAGTATATTAAAATGGGGCTGAACACAACAAAAAAATGTTCAATGCAGTGACACATGTTCTCGGTGTTATATTGAACAGAAATCTAGACAGAAACCAAAATGAAATCTTTGGGTAGTCTGTGGCCATTTAAAAGAAATGATCTCTTCTTGGAAAGCAGTGCCATGTATTAGGTTGGTTGTTAATCTAAATTTAAATGTCCTTAATTATGCTAATTTTTTTTTCCTGGCAGATAATTAAAAAGAAGATTTTTAATGAGTTAGATGTCTTAAGATCCTAGAGAGAAGGAAATAAAGGGAGAGAAAGGCTGATAGAAAAGCTAAATAAAACAAACCTCAGACCTAAGATGCATTCAGTTCCACATTCCCTCTGCCGTTTTGTAGCAGCTTAATTTCCTTGTATCATCCTCTGACAACATCTCCCACCACGTGCATCCAGTGTCATTTACTTGTACTTTTGACTACGAGCTATTTGGGGCAGAGACAATGTTTTTTCCCCTGTGTGCAGACCAAGGGGAGTCCTGGGGTAGAGCTTGCACATTAGTACCCTTCAGGAGAAATAATGCCAGAGACTTGTTCCTGCAGACAAAATCCTGACCCACTTTGGAAGTGATCACTCTACAGTACTTTTATCCTTCCTCGCCAACGTTGTTTTTAAAAGACTTGGTCTCTGACCTATTTTCACACTGATTTCTGTGCTAGTGAGGCCTTTATCCTTTAAATTGTTGGATACTTGTTTATGTAAATACAGCACAAATTTTGCTAACCAAACAAGATTCAGCATTTTTGTTGGCAAGAGACTGTTTTTGTGTTAGAAACTGAGAGGCATGTAATAGAAACATTAATTTCATTTTAAGCCTAATATACCTTTCTGCATTTTTCTAGCAGCTGGGACTGAGATGGAGATACTGAAACTAAGGAAAAATGCATTTACAGCCTGGGAAATAGCAAACTGACATGAGAAACCAACCTCCTGTAGAGTCTTTAAACCACAGCTTGGGTGAAACATTCAATCACAGACACAATTGGAGAAATCTTAGGCCAAGGCTTTGGGTCATAGTTTTTGCTTCAACCAGTTCTGGAGAGAGCAGCCAGAAATTTCCAGTAAAACCATCCGAAACACTGGGAAAAGCATATCCTGGACACCCCGGAGAATCAGACACGTGCCGTCTCAGCCCGCTTCTCTGCAGCACAGATAATCCTCCTTACAAAAGCCGCTACCTCAACAGGTGCTGGTAGCCCCTGCTGTCTTCTTCATTAAGGGGCCAAAGACTACACGATTATGAAAACCAAACACTCACTTATCCCTAGGTGAAGTTCAACTGGGTTACAACAGCAAGGGGCGGCCGGCGGAGGAGGCATCACTATGGTACTTGCTCTCCAGACTGCATCCTGTGGTCCTGTTAGTCCAGCACTTTTCACAGCACTAATCCCTCATTCAGCAGAACACCGAAGCCCCTGCTTAACTCCAAAGCTTGGCTGAACTGGGGCCTGAATTTGTTCTGAGAGGAGGGAGAGCCAAAGAAAAAAAAATAAAAATCTGTGAAATATAATGAAATTTTTCAGGATTCATTGTTAGGCACTGAATCGCTGCACGTAAATAAATGTATCGCTCATACAGCTAGTTGGTAATCAGCTAATTGTGCACATATGCACATACATATATAGATGCACACACACACATATATATATATAAAAAGTGCCTTCTGAAAAATAAATCAAATGTAAGTTGCTCAGAGATCTCCTTAGATGCAAGTTTTCTGCGGGTTAGGTTAGTTATAAATGAAAAGGAGCCCTAAATAAATAAATAAGCGGCTTTGTTCAGTTGTATCTCCAGCAGGGATATGACTGTTCATTATGAATAGGGGCTGAAGGCTTCACTGCTCTGTAGTTTATAAATACTAATGAGTGACATATTGAGAAAAATTGTACCTACAAAAGCAAAGTCTTCTGCCATGCAAATCAGGCCCCAATTCCCCACAGATAAGGATCTTTTTGATGGAACACATGCAAAATCTACAGCTCTTAATTCTTTCATTAGTATTCCAGGCAGACGATTGCCAAATAACAGGGAAAACTGTCTGAATTGCTGTGTCTGAAACCTAATATTGATTTGTTTAATAGTGTCAGGAAGTCAAAATTCACAAATCTCCTGTCGATTGTTTATGAGGCAGTTAGCACAGAATTGGATGCCCCTGCTTAATTAATAACTCATTACTGAAATTTGATTATATGCTTGAATGGTTTAAATGGGCTCTAATTCAGTATCTGCAAAGCAGTGTTGCAACAAAGTAAAATGGATCTAAAAGCTTGTTTTTTAACACTATTGCTGCCTGTATTTCATGATCTCCATTGGTGACGAATATGTTGACATAGTTGCCAGGGCAGACCTCGTAGTACATTAACAATTGACACAAAACCGTGTTGTTCTAATGATGTTGTGAACTGAATCCCAGCCAAATCAGAGGGATACTTTAAGAGAAATGACATTGGATTGAAAAAAAGGAGCTCTCAATGCAATTTTTTAACACGTGATTGATTTATCAACAACAGAAACATGGAGAACAAAGGTATTTATACCATGGACTTTATTCGGAAGCATTTTAGGGATTCAGGTCTGTGTGTCCAGGGGGCATGAGCCTCAGTGACTTAAATGCTCTCGAAACTCCAATCCACCTTATTTTATGCTGCTCCTGGCACTTTCTCATCTCTGCTACTAAGGGAAGGAAGAAGGGCTCCAGGTGTAATTTCGAAGTTCTGAAGTTCATTTAATGAATCTTTCCCTATTTTCAGCATCTGACTAAAATAACATTTCTTCATCAGGGATTTCCCCCTCCTCTCTCTTCCCTTTGAGAAACCAGAACCCAATGGATATAAAATATAGATTTGTGCACATTTTTGAGATAGAAAGAACTAGAATGAGCTGTATCTAAGGGTTTGGTAATCAGCACACTTGGTTTTGCCAACACTGGAAATCCCCAAGGTTCGTTAACTAAAAAAAAATTATTATTTTGTTGGAATATTGAAAGTGCGTTTGTCTTTCTTTGCTGTTATTTATCTGTTAAAAAGAAAATCAAGCCATGGGTATGCTCTTTGCTGTGAGAAAGACTCGAGTGTGTGCTTAAAGATGTTACGGAATGGTGAGCTGGGGTTTGGTCAAGAAGCAGAAGCTGTAGCACTTTGGTGAGGCAACGCGCCTTGTGTGGCACCTTTCTCCCCACTCCTGGTGTCACCTCCAGTGCATGCAATGGCCACTGACAGGCCTTTGGTGCCCACGTTCTCGTGTACGTCCTTCACAGCTGACACTCTGTGGGGTTGTTCAGTCTGCAGGGGATTCCCTTACTCACAGAATGAATTCCACCAAATTCCACCCAACTCCTGCCGAAGACAGTGCTCACTCCCTGCAGGAGGGACACAAGCTCCGGGGTGACTAATATATATATATCATGAATAATGATTAGCAAATAGTTGAAAGTGAAGAGTTCACAGGCAACCAGTTTGTCTGAATATTATGTGACCAGATTCTTTTACCAAGTTCAAGACACTTGTTTAGCCAAAAGCAGTAAAAAATTAATAATTAATAAGATTCAAGCAGATATGTTCAGCTGGCTCCAGTGGGAGAAATCAGTGAAATGCTGTTCTCATGAGAATTCCAGGTGTGGTTGGCCTTAATGAAAAGGTTTGTATAATTGGGGCAGTTTTAAAGCAACCTAGAAAGGGAAGACCGAGCTGGTCAAAGCTGGCCCTGGAGGCAAGAACTTGACCCATACCAGTAATAAATGGCATCATTTCTCTGAAGTCTGTGAAGCTAAGGATTTCGGCTCAGCTCCTCAAAGCAACTTAATCCTTCAATCAATAAAATATACTTCTCTAAATATCCC